>RJWJ010004979.1:0-71415 GCA_004363605.1 Indri indri | reverse complement strand
TAAAAGCATCAACCAACTAGTTACTTACAAAAACAAGGAGAATCTATTGCAGAAGTCAGATCATGTGTCATGGCAGACAAAGACAAACAGCAAGCACAGCCAAGAAGTCAAGGTTAAAAACCCAGAGAACTGAAGGGGAAACTGTGTTTTATGTAATCAACTCTGGTACATTTTTAGTAAGTTAAAGAAATAATCACCGAGTACCTACTATACTGGCCATAGTATTTAATATATAAAAACCTGGTTTAGTCAAGCCATCATTGTGGAGAAAAGTGTACTTGTAATTGGGAGAACATTGTAGAAACCACCCTAGCAACAAAAATGTTAGGCATGCCTACAGTTACATCAATCATTTACAATCACAGACATTCAATAAAAATCTTTCCTCTCTGGCCTCCTTCTATCTTTTTATTTCTATTTTCTTTATTCTACATTTGAGTCCCCTTACATACCTCTCACCCATGACTGCCTCCTATTCATACACTGACCACATTTAGACCTAGAAAATACCGTAGAAATACCAGGTTTCACCACAAATCAGAAAACCGAAGTCCAAACTAGAAATTTGCCTAGGATCCTAAAGCTCTTTTCCTTTACTCTCTTTTAGTGTTTTCTCTTATAGGATCACTCAGGAAAACAAAGAAAAGGCTAATTAAAAAAAAAAAAAAAAGGTTTCGGCAATGTTATCTATAAAATCCATGTGTACAATATATCACTGTTTTATTGAATTGCTTGAGCATATTCCCAATTGTTTTCACAGTGAGTAATCAAACTAAAGATGATTCATTTCCTTTTCTCCCCCAGTTCATTACACTGATATATTATTATAAATCTGAGAACTTAAATCTGACAGTAAGTATTTTTAAAAGATTCAATATTACTACTGAAAATGTACGTAAACTAAAAAAAACTGTATATATTAACAGTGCAAGACAATTACTACATGACAACGTATCGTTTGGATTTTACTTTGGAATGTATAATTTTCTAATATGGTGATTTCATGTCCCCTTTAACAAAGTTTATAATGTAAATACTATCTTTGTCCCTAACACAGAGTTGTGCCAAGTTTCTCTGTTTTCTTTAAAGAAATTTTTTTCAAATAAAGTTTTAAAGTTTTTTTTTTAATTTTATGTCCAATATTCCTGATGATATCTCAAAATTTATTCATTTGTCAGGAAGTTCTGTAGTCTCCTTGTATAAAGCTCCTCTAAGTAGCAGCAAGTTTTTAGAATTTAGAATTTTGGTTTACTCAAAATCGTTTCAGAATTTTTCATAAAAAAATTATAAGTATTAAGTTTTAGCCTTCGAGAAAGACTGCTTTTAACAATAAGACAATTCCGAGTATAGACAGAGGGAACTGTTCAGTTTTTATATACAAACAACATCAGATGAAATTATTTTAGAAATCTGAGGAAAAAGGAGAAGCACAATTTAAATAACCTAGACAAAGCATTTCAAAAAATTGAGAGAAAACTACTTCAATGCCTAAAATTAATCTCACATTAAACAGAAATCTTACAGAGGGGAATGAAAATTTTCTACATCCTTTATACATCTGTGCTGCTTAGTGCCTACAAATCTTTGAAATGACTACATGGGATTTGAGGGGATATCTACGTTCTAGTAGACTCATTAGGAAAGCCAATAGAATAGTGGACTGCTTTCACTGAACAGGCTAAATACCTAGGCACTCCAAGCCTCCAGTTTCAGTTTCTAATCTATCGTGTACCTATTTGAGCTATTTTAGTATGAAAACAGAGCTGAAAAGTTCCTATTTCTTTAGTAATGTAATCATTAGATATTACATCATAGTAAACTTTCTGTACTTGCAGGCCACGATAACCAATAAGCACTCTAGGCATGGATCCAGAGAGCAATAAACTTTCAATTACGTGGATCAGGTTTCCAATTTGATGCATGCCTAATTTGAGTAAGGGTCATACTGACATATGTTAGGATCATGGAAAACAGGCCCTTTCACCTCAAGAATATAATCTCTTTATGTGAAAGGGACTGCTCTCAGGTGAAACTGCCAGAAAAGTCCTAAGCTCTACCCTTATAAAAAATAGTTGACTATTTAAGGGTAAATGTACAGAAAAGTATGCAAATCAAGACAATTAGTAAATTCAGGAAAAATAATACCTGGCTTTGCAGTAAACTCTATATAGTTGTAATAATGTAAATATTGATTACTGATTTAAGTGAACTTGTGATAACTATATTAGAAGGATACGGTAAGAAGAAATTCAAATAGGGGCATAAAAAAGATAAAATCTCATCTACCACTATCAGGAAGTCAGTAGAGAATGTCCAAAAGGGATAAATCAAGAAATACCACAGTAGACATATTGTCACTATATATGAGACTAAATAACAGAAGACATTGCTTTAAAAAAAAAAAGTTTAAAGAGTTTTTACTCTGGAGAACTGAACTGAGACTTGAGGGGAGAGACAGAAGAGGATTGCTGTTTTTCACTATGAACCTTTTGGCATTAACTAATCCTTCTAACCATGTAAAACATTTTTTAAAGAGATTTTAAAAGACATCCACAAAAATCTGTTGCTTTATGAAGCCTGTTTTATTTACTTACAGGGGAAAATATTAATTATGTCAGATTGTTACTTAGCTGAAGCACATTTAATGACAACATATATGTAGGATTCAACGCTAGGGATTCAGAATCATAAGACATTTGTGAGACTAAGCATAAACCATAAGAAAATAAAAGAATATTAAAGATTTCTTGTGTAAAAAGAATACATCCTACATAAAGACAGAAAACACTCCCATTCCTGTGTGTATTTTAGGTTTTTTTTTTTTTAATATAATAAAAATCACAATACAGTCATTTAGACAAACTGGGTATGGTACGACTCCACAATTCTCTAAAAAGAAAATGTAGTATTAAATCTTCTAAATATTCTGCCTTTCACTTTTGTTTAATACTTAAAATGCTAAACAAACATTCATTCGGAATAGACAATCATAATAAATAAGTTTTCATTAGGTTCTTTTTGAAAGCATATCACTTTTTTAAAAGAATATATCTTTGGAAAGACCTTTTTCTAAAATAAAAGATGGCTATTGAATGATATACATGTGAAATATAAGTACCTTTCCAATCATACATAGCTATTTCCAAGACAACACTATCTCAAATTAACCATCTTCTTTTATAAGATGAAAAATGCTTTAGTGGCAAATAGCCTAGCAATATAGCTCAAATCTGTCCAACCAGAAGTTAAACACAACATGGCAGTAAAAGAGGGCCTCAAGCAATTTCACATTTATAAATGACCTACTTATGATGAGCTGCATTAATTTCAATTACAATAATAAACAAGTAATAGTATTAGCTACCACTATATATAATAACTTTTAAATTAGGGGAAAAAAATGAAGTTAAAGTTAGCAATTTTCCAACACTAAATACTCTAAGATTTGGTCCTTCTACAACCAAGGATTATGTCTTTACTTATTCATTGACTAATATCTACAAGAAACAGAAATCTGATAGTTTTAATGGCTTTATGCTCTTCTACCCAGATTGCAAACCTGTTGTGTGTCTTCTTGGACCATCTGTTCTGTGTTGGTGCTTAACTGATGGTGGTCAAGCACTATCAGTGCTTTCGCTACATGTGCTCCTGTTTTTGATCATGCCATTGTAATTTAAAACTATACTTGTATAGAGGTTTTTAAAATTTTTGAGATATTTTATATGGTAACATATAACTATATAACATTTGCATGAACATTTGAAATAACTAAGTAATTTATGTACCTAACTTTAAATTTGCATAAACCAGAATGTTTGCCTTATGAAAAAAATTAACATCTTTTAGTCTTGAGTACAATCAGGGAAATGAGTGTCTTTTAAAAAAAAAGTATCCCAAAAAATAGGGTCACCAAAAGGAAAAAAATAACTTTGATTTTACTAAATATATTAATCCATTCTTTTATAATAACTTAAGCTTCACCTTTCATTTTAAAAACTTTCATAGAATTTAGTTATTTTATCTTTCAGCCATATGCTTGCTTTTTTTTCCCTCTTGACAACATGCATTAAAAGGGAAGCCAATTACAAGTGCAAATAATGTGGTATTCTTTTTGTAACTCAAGTATTGAAATGTCTATAGTGTTAAGCAATGTCTCTGCTTGCTTGATATTAAATAAACTTCTCAAAAAAAAAAGTATCACTTCAACTTAATTTCTCCCCTTCTCCCAAACTCAATTACTGTGCATGACAGCCAACAATACAACCTAATAGTAATATAATATTACATATAAATATACATATATCATATTAATATTATATGTTAAATATTATAATTTATTAATATAATATGTATTACATATCTACAGAATATTTTCACATACGTTAACTAATTTGATCTTCACAATGACTGAATACTCATTCTTAAAGAGGTATGTGATGTACAATTAACACATAGAGAAAGAGGACAAACACAGCCCCCTTATTTTTATTCCCATAATTCTAGCCACATTAAGTTGCTTCTTCAAAAGCTAAAAAATCTGTGATAATTTCTAGTTAGTCCATTATTAAGCCAGCAGTGCATCATGATATTTATGATATCAACAGAAGTAATGCTTTAATTTAAAAATTGCAAATGGACACAAAAATCAAAATCCAGTATTATACTTTAGTTTTATCTAAACCAACTACAATGGCTGAAGACCTACCCTTTACTTCTTAAAATGAGACAAATATTCAAATATTAAACTAGCAGTTTTCTACTTTTTTGGTCTCAGAATCACTTTTCACTCTTAAAAATGATTATGGACTCCCCCTCAAGAGCTTTTGTTTATGTGGGTTATATCTATATTTACTATATTAAAAATTAAAATGGAGAGCTTTTAAAAATATTTATTAATTCACCTAAAAATAACTCATAGGTAAACATAAAGAGCATTTTCATGATAAATAACTATCTTTTCCAAAACAGAAAAAATGTTAGTGGGGAGTGACATTCTTTTATGTATTTGTAAATCTCTTTAGTGTCTGGCTTAATAGAATACAGTTGGATTCTTAAACCTGCTTCTGCATTCAGTATGTTGTGATACATTGTTTTGCTTATAGTATAAGAAGAAAATCTGACTTCACACACACAAATATGCAATTAGAAAAAGGAAGAGTTTTTTTTTAAAGATCAGACATAATTTATTCCAGAAACTTTTTTTTGTCAAATACAACAGAAAATTTCATCGAGGAAAACATATATTTTAAGAAAATATACTATGTTTTAAGAAAATATTTGTTTATAATACCAGTTTTTATTAAACTTATACCTATATAAACGTGATGGAAGATGAAGCTCAGGTTTTTAAAAAAGCTAAGTTTTAGAAACAAACTACAACTTATTCACACAAAATAAACCACATATACACCTGACTTTCACAGCCCGGGGAAACTTTACATTGGATGACCGAATGGATCTGCCAGTGTACATTATTTTCATCTGCAGTTTGAAGGGTATATAAATTATTCAAGTGCGTAAAACGCACTGACCCAGGAGTATAAATGTTGAATATAAAAGAGTGGAAGGTTTTTGCAGTTCTCCAGAAGACTTGGGTAATCACATAACTCCTGCACGTTGAAAAGAAGGCAGGCTGTGACTCCAAGATCTCTCCCTACTGGAAAAAGGCAGCAAACCAGGATTCTTGAAGGCAGCAAGGTAAGGAAGCACCCAACTCTGAAGAGAGACCCAGTGTCGTTTCTGGAATTCAAGCCTGAGGTCTCCAAGCCCCACCCCCCACCCTTTTTTTTAAATTATTTCAAAATACTAAGGAGGAACAAATGTTTTCCTTACATGGCTTGAGTCAGGGCTATAAATGTGCCCATCACCAGAATAGTGTTCACTGTACCTATTCGGTGGGTTTTTGCTTCCCCCCAGCTCCCCCCTCCCCCTGCCTGATTTGCAATGACTTTTACTTCCTTCTGTGTACATGTGTGCCTATCAGTTAGTTCCAATTTACTAGAGAGTACATGTGGTGTTTGTTTTTCCATTGTCGAGATACTTCGCTTAGAATAACGGTCTCCGATCCTTCCAAGTTGCTGCAAAAGGCATTAATCCATCCTTTCTTATGGCTGAGTAGTACTCCGTGGTATACCCATACCACATTTTGTTAATCCACTCATGAACTGATGGGCACTTGGGTTGATTCCAGATCTTTGCCATTGTAAACTGTGCTGCAATAAACATTGGAGTACAGATGTCTTTTTGATAAAATGGCTTCTTTTCCTTTGGGTAGATACCCAGTAGTGGGATTGCTGGATCAAATGGTAGGTCTACTTTTAGTTCTTTGAGAAATCTCAAGACTGTTTTCTATAGGGGTTGTACTAATTTGCAGTACCACCAACAGTGTTTAAGCATTCCTTTCTCTCTGTATCTGTGCCAGTATCTACTGTTTTTGGACTTTTTAATAAAAACCATTCTAATAAGAGTAAGGTGATATCTCATTGTGGTTTTAGTTTGCATTTCCCTGATAATTAGTGATGATGAACATTTTTCCATACATTTCTTGGTTATTTGTCTATTTTCTTTTGAAAAACTGCTCATGTCTTTTGCCTGCTTTTTAATGGGGTCTTTTTTTTCTTGCTGATTTGAGTTTTTTAAGAGCCTTTTCATATAATTATCAATATTCTTCTTTGATACTATCAAAATTCAGTAAAAGGTATTTCTTAAAGGTTCACTATAATGTGGAATTATCAATAACCTTTCCTTACTTTGTTTCACACTAAAATCTATTGGTTTATCTGGCATGTTGAATAGATATTTTAATTACATATGCATAATTTAACATCATGCAGTAAAAATCATGCAATAAAAATAGTGGTTCTCTGAGTTACAGAAATCTTCCAAATGTTGGCACATTTTATTATTCGATATCAAAAATAACCCATTTATTAATATCACCTGCAATCTCATCACAGAAGTCTTTAAATATTGAGAAACTGCCAAGTTCATGTTTTCTATAATTCAAATTTTATCACTGACAATAAATACAGTTAAGTTGTTTTCCCTGAAGTGACAAACTCGCTTCATTTATTTTTGAGAAAATATCTGCCCAATACTCAAGCCTGAACACAGTTTATCTGTCATTCTTTCAAGTAAAAATGGTGTTCCACAAAATAGGAACTTGTTTAGCTTGCAACTCAAAAAATCATGAGTACTTTTCCTTGAGATAATCATCACACTTCATTATGCAACAAATATTTTATGCATACTTCCCATTTTGTCCCACAGAATTTTAAAAAGACATGTATTCAATGGTCAAGACTCAATAGAGTAACTTTTACTGCTTCCTCAAGGACATTTTTAAGTGAAACTGGAATTATTTATTTTTACTACACGTGCGCAGTGTGAAGAATACAATGACTCCTAGTACAATTTGGTACAACTCCTTGATTCATGCTAAGGTGCCAAGAGTTTTACCCACCTTTGCTTTTGCACTGTCAGTGTTTCTGCAACACAGGCAAAAAGGCAAATGAAATCTTAGTATTATTATGAAAATAATTCTGACTTCACAGACAACCTTGAAAGAGTCTCTAGGGTGGCAGGGGTCTGTGGATCACATTTTGACAAAAATACTGCATTAGGTAAACCAATTCTTGTTTTGGTATGAAGATCTGGGGACTTAATATTATGCTAATCAGCACCTTCATAAAGAAACAGAACATTTATTTATATGGTGGCCAACCCCATGACAAGTGACTCAAATAAAAGAAGACTGTCTATAGAATCAATGGACAGCAATGATCTGCGATGGAACATTTACCCATTGTCCTTAAACCTTAAGATAGGTTCACAGAAGTTGGTTTTAATTTGCTTTAATTAGTATTCTAGGGCAGTATTTGCTCTAGATCTAGTCAGTCCTAGAGACTCAAGAAATTCCAAAGTGAGCTAATATATAGCTAGGTATTTCCCTTGATCAGTGACAGATTTCACTACTATGGCTTTTGCTCCCATACTATTAATATTAATTCAACAGAGTAAGGATTCTTAACCTGAACTCCCCACCTAGGGTAATTTAAATAGTTCACTTGATTAATTACAGGTGACAGGTATCGCTTTCATTTTGAAGAAGGCCCCCTAAAATGAGGGAGAACTTTAAAAAATATTTTCCAAAGTACAATCTCTTCTAACCAATGAACTAAAATATATACTCATAAAAACTTACCTCAAGTAAGAAGTTTTTAAATTTAATAAGAAAATCTTTTTTCATCATCAATTTCTCCAGTATTAAAAAAAAAAGTTCCCATGTAGGGACAACTCAAAGAATATGAATTCCTATCAAGAGCAGAATAAGATTACCACGATATTGTTTTGTCTTTTTCAGTGTACCAGAAAAGTACTCCAAAAGTATCGACACTAACTCCATCATAAGCCCACCAATTAAAGGCAAAATAATATAGATATCTTTTACAAAAGCACTGCTAAAGGCAGACAAAAAGGAAAGAAATGCATGCTCTACAAATAGCCCAAGAAAAAGAAACTGTTTGGGGACTCCCAATTGAACAAAATGGGTTACTATTTTTAAAAGATGAAGGAATAAATGACCTAAGGTTTCAGAATACTGTATTCTACTATTCCCCAACTTTGCTCCTCTACTAAGGCTAGTCTCCTCACCATCTCCCAAATCAACTCTAACTTCCTCCATATATAGTCAGGTTTCCCTGACTAACCATACACCTCTCCAGAGGTCAAACCTAACTGCTAAACATCAGGGCTCCCTAATCCACTCCCACTAATACTAACACACATACATATGTGCGTGCGTGCACACACACACACACACTCAAAAGAAACATACGAAATACATAAAAATTAAAGAAAGAAAAGGAAAAAAAAAGCAAGCTAATAACCAGAGATTTGTTTTCAAATACATGCTTGGCATCATTCACCATATAGATTCGCCTTAGTCAGTATGTACATTCAATACTGTACTTAATACAAATACTTAAGTTTTTAAAAAATGAGATAGTATAAGATTCTGAAACATTACATGTATATGCTATTTACAAAGGTGAACATACAATCTAATTCATTTGCAAAGATTTTAAATAAAGAGTTGGAAAAAATTTAAGTTAAACTTCAAATATGGGAACACTCAATACCTCATTTTCCCTGAATTCCCCAACTCCCCATTTTCAAGTTAATTGGGATTTTACTGTAGTTCACCCTTTTTCAATCAGTCTTTGTAAAAATGGATTGTGGTATTGTCTCCATTGGTCTTTCTCCATAACTTCTGTAAGCCAGCTCTTAATCAAGAACTAAGACCCAACTCCTAAAACTAAACCATCTTTCATGGTGGTTTACCACCCAGGGAAAGGAGATAGTTATGTTGTCAATGATAATGTGAAGTTCAATGTTTTTTTCTAGCCTTCACTAGGAAAGTAAGTCACATTAAGAATACACCATTTAGGCCAAGCACAGTAGCTCATGCCTGTAATCCTAGCACTTTGGGAGGCCAAGGAGGGAAGACTGCTTGAGGCCAGGATTTCAAGACCAGCATGAGCAAGAGCAAGACCCTGTCTCTAAAAAAGTAGAAAACTCAGCCAGATGCGGTGGCACACACCTATATAGTCCTAGTACTCGGCAGGCTGAGGCAACAGGATAAGCTCTCTTAAACCCAGGAATTTGAGGCTGCAGTGAGCTATGATGATGCTGCTGCTTCACCCTAGCCTGAGTGACAGAGTGACACTGTCTTGGGAAAAAAAAAAAAAGAATACACCATTTTAAATTTTTTCCTGAAGAACTACTGAGATATTTCACAAAATTTGATTTTAATATAAGGATTACGTTAATATAAAGAGTTATAAAAAATTACCAGTTTTCTTCCTTTCCCATTACATTATTCCTTAATTTTAAGACTATCAAAATTAGCTATTTATTTATAGCTTTATAAAGAGTAAGGAATGCCTGAGCAAGAGCGACACCCCATCTCTACTAAAAAAATAGAAAGAAATTAGCTGGACAACTAAAAATACATAGAAAAAAAATTATCCGGACATGGTGGCACACGCCTGTAGTCCCAGCTACTTGGGAGGCTGAGACAGAAATACTGCATAAGCCCAGGAGTTTGAGGTTGCTGTGAGCTAGGCTAATGCCACAGCACTCTAGCCCGGGCAACAGAAAAAGACTCTGTCTCTGGAAAAAAAAAAAAAGAGTAAGGAATGAAGTTCCTTCTCAACTTTAGTTATATTCACTCTATTCTTTTACTCACCTATTAGAATGGTGTAACCTTGATCCTAATCACCATTCAGAATTGCAGCATCCAAAATCTCAAATTCTGAAAGTCCCCTCTGACCTCAGCCTCCTTTCTATCCTCTCTCACTCCTTTACTTCTTCTAAAGCTCATTTTCCTTCATTCTTATTACAAGCTCTAGTCTATCAGCTTCCTCCTGATATTAGCTTTCTTCTTCCTTTAATGCTCACATACTATTATTCATTTCAACTGTTCTCCTAAGAATCTCTAGGATGTTTTTTCTCCCATCCTACATCTACTTATTCAGAATCTCCAATTCTAAATAAATTCTACAGATATTTTTGTCAGTTTCTGAGCAGCTAAGCATTACTGGTTACTCAACCATGTGGACTGGCTCCACTACAAATGTGTGGTTTCCAAATCTCAAATAGGCCATCAGTCCTGTATAACAATACTTGTATTCATCTTTAACTGACTCCTTTTGTGATTTCCTTCCAGCAGCCTTGCAAAATTTTTCTACTTTCCTCAAATGTCTTGATTCCTCCGTTATTATTCACATCTTCATGCCTCTTTTCATACTATTTTCTTTGCTTAAAATATCCTTCCTTCCACTCCTTCACTATTTATGATTCTTGTTCACTTCAATTACTCCTAGTAAACTTTCGTGTCCAGCTCAAATGTTACCTCCTCCAAGAAGCCTTTCCTCCATGTAAATCATCACTAACCTCTTTGTGCCAAAACAGTATCAAGAACATAATTCCACATCGTAGCACAGATACCACATTGCAATTTGCTTAGATGCTCCTCTCCATTACTAGTGGACAAAGAATCATATCGCTAGCAGACAGACTATCATATAATAAACACTCAGAAACTACTCACTGTATGAATTGGTCTTTGATGAACCACACCTTCATCCCTCTCTCCGAGTACTGTATTTATATCCTGTGAGCCTCTGCTCTGAGTTCCACTCTGGCCCTCCTTGGGCCATATGCTTCCACAGGAAGGGAAGCCTATGTAAACAAGGGGATGTGCCTATACACCTCCCCGCTTCTAGATGACACTCCAGGTACATGGAACTCTGAAATTTCTTGCCCGAACACTTCTAACCCAATTTCAGGGTCTGCAGAGGCCTCTTCCCCAGGTCTGTCCTTAGAATGGACTATGCCACAGACATGTACACTCTTGGGCCAAGGAACAGTTGTTTGCGGAAGGAAGTACAAGAGCTTGGACTTGCGGCACGCAGTGCAGGGTGTTCACAGGCGTGCACATAAAACCTCTTTGTCAAGCCAGAAAGAGCCAGGGATAGGGGGAGGAGGTTGGGCTCCAACACATTCTGCTGTGAAACTGTGACTATTTTCTGTTTTGTTGACCCCTATACACCTAGTGCTGGTTGCTGTCATTATTTATCCATAAATTCTAAATTTGAATCTTTCAAGTTATTATGAAGGTATATTTTTCAAGATAAAAGACTAGAACATGTTTAATGATGTGTTAGCCTAGTTTATAACCTTCAAATATTAAGGCCTGTTGTACTAAATGAATGCTTGCCCTAGGTCTCACAAATGTTAGAGGGAGACTTCCTCTCTCTCACTCAAAGTAAAGCTGATGAGGTTTTATCAACCTAGTTTTATTAACTATTAAATTAGTAAAATAGGGCTAAGAGAGCATAGGAATAAAATCAGGAATAAATAGGACATTTAAGATTATTTTCCAATTTCAATAACCCGTGACTTACAATATTAAGTGACTAATCCAGGATTTAAACTTCTGTATCTCAAGCCCATGCTTTTTGTCTCTATACCACACTGGATTTAAAAACAACTAGTTTATACCATGTTAGAGGGGGTCAAAAAAAGAAAAAAAAAAAAAAAGAAAAAATTAAAAATAACTAAAAGAACTAGTTTACAAATTAGACAGATGTCTCAAATCAATTAAAATCTCAAATATTATTTCTAAATATTGTAACTTTACACCTAACTGCTTCACGGATCCTAAAAGAAAGTCAATTGGTGTCTTTCTGAAAGAGTACAGTTAAAAATTGGTCTTCCTTTCCATCTATCCTGTGACAACTAGTTTCCCATAACTAACGCATATTAAGGCCAGGCGCGGTAGTTCACACCTATGATCTTAGCACTCTGGAAGGCCGAGGCAGGAGGATTTTTTGAGCTCAAAAGTTCAAGACTAGCCTGAGCATGAGTGAGACCCTGTCTTTACCAAAAAGAAACGGGGAAAAAAAAAAAGCCTGCCCGGCATTGCGGTGGCACCTGAAGTCCTAGCTACTTGAGAGGCTGAGGCAGAAAGAACACTTAGAGCCCAGGAGTTGGAGGCTAAGGTGAGCTACAATGACACCACTGTACTCTCCCCAAGGCAGCAGAGTAAGACTCTGTCTCAACAAAAACAAACAAGGTAACGGAGCACCCTTCCTCACAACCTCTCACCCCTTCATATTAAAAAAAAAATTAACTCATATTAAGAGAAAATTTCCAAAACATTTTAAAAATGCTGTCATCTATAACAACTAGTTCACCTGTTCTTCTCTAGGTTCTCATCATTTCTATAGTTTAAATATGAGTCACAATGAGAATCAGGCAATCATTATGGACTGCTCTTGAAGGCATCAGTCCAATGTGAAGCTATAGACAAAAATCTCAATATACTGGACATCATCAGGAAAGTTATTAGAAGTAACTTTCCTGATGATGTAATATAGTATTGTATATACTATATTGCATACTACATACGTGCTATATATTACTATATATTACACATTATATAGTACAATATGTACTATACTAATACTATACAAAACCATGGACATGTTCTTACCACCTCACTGCAGGGGAGACATAACATAGGTATGTAGGAAAAATATCCAATAAAGGCAATTAAAATAAGGAGAAAGAACAAAAGAAAAGGAGAAATAGAAGACAAACTAAAAAGTAAAACAAACTAAATTTTACAGTACTAAAATCAGAGTGGAGGCTGGCCACGGTGGCTGGGGCCAGGTGCAGTGGCTCATGTCTATATTCCCAGCGCTTTGGGAGGCCGAGGTGGGAGGATCACTTGAGGCCAGGAATTCAAGACAAGACAAACCTGAGCAATATAGCCAGACCCTGCCTTTGAAAAAAAAAACCTTTGAAAAATCAGCCAGGTATGGTGGTGCAAGCCTATAATCCTAGCTACTCAGGAGGCTGAGGTGGCAGGATCGCTTAATAAAGGCTGCAGGGAGCTGTGACAGCACCACTGCACTCCAGCCTAGGCAACAGAACAACCCTGTCTCTAAAAAAATTAAATAAATAACTGGAGGATATTCTCGAATTTTTGAAAATTAATCAGATTTTAGAATGTCTTCATTCCTTCAACATTTACTGAAAAGTTATGACATGCCAACTCCTATGCTAGGTGCTGGTGATACATGCTAAGGTACTATGCTAGGTGCTGGTAATCTGTAAGACAAAATATCTAGCCTCTAAATGCTCAAAATCTAGAGTGGCAGCTACTTTGGTAAAGGTACTACAAGATCACAGGAAAGAAAGCAACTGACTCCACCAAAGGCCTTCACAGGGTGTTAAAGGATCAATAGACATTTGCTAGGCAAACAAAAGGAGAAGGACAGCCTAGGGGAAATGATGATAATTATAGAAATAAAACAATAAAGATATTAGGAGCTAACATGTATTGAATATTTACCATATGCTAAGCACTGTACATAAATTATCCTATTTGATTCTCATAATAACTCTGTGAGTCTTTTTATCCCCAGTTTATAAAGAAACTGAGAAGTAACTTGCTAAAAGATCGAACAGCTATACAGAGTTGACAGCAACAGAGATCACACAAAACTAAGCTGTGAACGATCATGACTTATTTGAGGAACCATAAATAAGTAAGTATGGTATAGCACAGGACAATAATGACAGCAACCAGCAATGGGGATACAGTGGTCAACAGAACAGAAAATAGACACATCTGTCCCTGCCTTAGTAGAGATTATGTCTAATCCTTCCACCCCAACCAGGAAACATTATCTCCCATTTTATAAATGTATGCACTGAGATTTGGAGACAGAAGCTAATAAGCAGCACTATTAAATAGCACGGCTAACCCAAGTCTGTCTGACTCAAGGCCCAAATTCATTCCACTTTACTACATACCTCTCTACTATTCATTCATTCAACAAAAACGTATCAAGAACCCACTGTATGTCAAGCACTGTGTTAGGAATACAGAGACGAAAGATACAGTCCTTGGCTTCGGGAAACTCACAGGCTAATCAGTACAGTCAAGCAAACCAAGAACTGTAATAAAGAGAGATAAAGGCTATCATCAAAGTATATACAGGGTCCTGAAGAAGGAAAAGAAGGACTATGTATCCTAGGATGAGCCAGGTAATGGTAGAGGAGGAATGAAGGTAAAGTAGGAGTCAGTTAAAGAAAGCAACAGTGAGGAGATGGAAAAGTATTCTGGGGAAGGGAAGAGTGCATGGAAAGGCACAGAGACATGAGAACGTAGCTTGTCTTTGGGAACTACAAGTTTGCTCAATCTTACACTGTGCATTGAGGAGTAGTACTAAACTAGAGATGCTGGCAGCAGTCAGATCACAAAGTAGTGTGGGTATGTAAGTAATGTGTTTACCCTGAAGGCAGCAGAAAGCTATTGAACCATTTTAAAGAAAGGAGTGACATGATAAAACCTGTGATTTAGAAAGTATCTTAGTCCATTTTGCCTAATAAGCATGGTGCCAGCATCTGCTTCGGGTGAGGGCCTCAGGAAGCTTACACTCATGCTGAAAGGGGGAGCAGGTATGTCACATGGTGAGAGAGGGAGCGAGACAAAGAGGAGGCGGTGCCAGGCTCTTTTAAACAACTAGCTTTCACAGAGACAGAGTAGGCACTCATTACCTTGGGGAGGTCAGCAAACCATTCATGTGGGATCTGTCCCCTTCCCCTAAGCACCTGCCCCCAAGCACCTCCAGCCAGGTCCCACCTCCAACACTGGGGATCAAATTTCAACATGAGATCTGGAGGGGACAAACATCCACATTACATCAGAAAGTTTTATATGATCATAGAAAGAAAACCTGAAGGGCGACAAGCCCAAAGGTAAGAAGACCCATCAGGGGCTATTGCATTAATCCAAGAGTCAGGACATATCTGAAAAATATAGAAGGTGCATCACAGAACCTGGTAATAAGATAGCAATGCTGACTACATAATGAGTGTGTTTTTAAAGAAGCAATACAAACAAAACTCAACAGACACCGTGAGGCCCAGGGAGAAAAGTTGAGAGTAACCATATCAAAAGAGTCAATGCCATACTTAGTAAGAAAGCCTATCTGTTTTGTGTCATTTTAGGGGGTTTTTTGTTTGTTTTTTGAGATAGAGCCTTGCTCTGTCACCCTAGGTAGAGTGCAATGGTGTCATCGTAGCTCACTGCAATCTCAAACTCCTGGGCTCAAGCGATCCTATTGCCTCAGCCTCCCAAGTAGCTGGGATTACAGGTACGCCCCAGGACACCCGGCTAATTTTTCTGTATTTAGTAGAGACGGGGTCTCACTCTTGCTCAGGCTGGTCTCAAACTCCTGAGCTCAAGCAATCCTCCCACCTCGGCTCCCATAGTGCTGGGATTATAGGCGTGAGCAAACGCGCCAGGCCTCATTTTAGGGTTATTATAGTCATGACATTAGCACAAGCTATTTTTGAAATCTTAAGCATTGATAGGACAAAGGGACATTTCTCAGTTAACTGCCTCTATAAAATAAATGGCTTCTTTGGGTACACTTTATGAAGCTGATTCTTAAGAAATACTTAAGCAAAAGTTGGATAATCATGTGTCAGGGCTTTAATTAAAAAGGATTTTCATAGATGACTTCTTAAGTCCCTTCAAACTCAAGATTCTAAAAGGAGAAGAAAAGCCATAACAAGCATTTCATAATTACCAAATGTCCGAAGTATAGATTTCTATAGCTATCTAATGGGGTTGAATCCTAGAGAGTAATTCTAAATATTGTTCCGATATCACTAAAATTTTCTCAGTACTTAAAATCCTAACATATCCATATTTTCGACTGTTTAGGTAATATGAATAGCACATTTTTAAAATTTTATGATTATGAAATTAACTACAATGTCATAAATTCCTTAAAACTTGTAGGAAGTAATATTCAAAATTGGTTACAGAACTGAATGACATGTCAAACAGGAAAATAATTATTTCTACTTCACTGCCACAAAACCCCAAGCCTGATAACACTGAAGAAAAATATTTCATTCTGTTGAAATAGGAAAATGCCCTGCGGCATGCAGAAGAGCTAGCCAGTCATTCTATATCTCTTAAATAGCTTCCCTCTTCCCATCAGTTAAAGATGACTGATGCCATGTTACAAGCTCTTACAGAGATTCTTTGATTCAAGGAGCTACTCAATGAAATCCAGGGTTCATGTGTGCATACAGTGAATCCCAAGTCAGTTAACAGACTCCAAAATTGTAAGGCAGAATCAGTAAAACAGTGGCATGAAGTCAATTCTTCATTTTCAAGGAGTCTGGGTCCAAAATGGCAACACCAGAGTCACTATATTAATCAATTTCCTTATTCTTAAGAAACACTTCAGGTGAAAAAATTCTATAAGAAGGCTCCTATAAGACAAGTCTATGTCATATGTAAAAGCAGTAATATTAAACTAACAGGGCAAAAATGTAATTACAAGCATATAAACAGCCAGGTACAGAGGCAAGTGCCCATTGGTCCAGCTACTCTGGAAGCAGAGGTAGAAGGATCACTTGAGGCCAAGCATTTGAGGCTGCAGTGCACTATGATCACACCTGTAAATAGCCACTGCACTTCAGCCTGGGCAACATAGTGAGACCCCCATCTCTAAAACAACAAAGAAAGTATGTAAACAGATTTCCACTGCCGGCCAAGATAGAATAACAGAGACCAAATTACCCTCCTGACTGAAACAACTGGAGGGGAAAAAAAAGACAAAATATAAAACATTTTGCAAGACACTGGACATAAGGTAACAAAGGACAGTGAATCCTTGATAGATGGGAAACAAGCATGAGTCCAACAACCGTTCCAGCTTACTGCCTTGAAAAAGCTTCCAAGCCACAGAACAGGGAGGGGGGAACCCAGGCAGAGCAAGTGGTCTCCCAAAGTTAAGGAGACAGAACTGCATCTAAAGACAGCAAGGTGGCTAAAGTACACAGAGCAGAGTACCTGAGAGGAGAGAGCTACACAGAAAGATCTGCAGGGGGTATCCCTGAAGTCTTCAGCAGAGTATTTATCAGTTCATAGTGTGAGGAAACTACCCAAAAACAATGAAAAGAACCACCAAAAAGGATTAGAGGAAACACCAAAGAGTGCCTGTTCCCACCAGGCAGAGTATTCAGAAGGGTTTTGCCTCAATATTGAGACAAAGTGGTACTGTCTAACAGAACTTAGAAGCAAGTCCCCAGAAGATCAAACAGTTTTCAAGTAACTTAATGCATCCCAGAGCAAAGCTCAAGATTTTTGTATTTAATGGAATATGAAAATATGCAGCAGCCAACGAGGTAAAATTTCAAATGTCTGGCATCAAATAAAAATTTACCAGGCATTCAGAAGCAAGAAAACACAATCTACAATGGGGAGAAATATCAATCACTCAAAATCAACCCAAAAATGACATAGATAGAATTAGTAGATATGGACATTAAGCCAATTATAACTGTATTGTATATGTCCAGGAAGCTGGAGAAAAGACAGAGCATGAAAAATACAGACATGGACGATATAAAAGACAATTCCAGAGATAAATCTATAATGTCTGAAATGAAAAATGTGCTGGTTGGAATTAAGAGCAGATTAAACAGTACAGAAGAAAAGATTAATGAATTTGGAGATATCGAAATAGACTATCCAAAATGAAACAAAGAAAAAGATGAAAAAAACTGAATTGAACATCAGTAAGTTTTCAGATGCCAAGCAGCCTAATATACATGTAATTGGACTACCAAAAGGAGGAAAGACAAATACATATACATACATACACATTTGTAGAAATAATGGCTGAAAATTTTCCAAATCGGATAAAAACTACAAACCCACAGAAGTAAGAAGCTCATGGAACTTCAAGGACAAGAAACATGAAGAAAAATATATAAACGGTTTCAAAGGGTTCTTGCTCACAAATTCTATACTAAATGTAATCTAGAATTTAGACTAAGGCTAACCTTTAGGTTAACTTACTGGGTACAGAGTTACAACTGACACTTTAATAGAATACACTACATCACACATTAACCTGACTAAAGTACTTAAAAGAAACCTTAATGATTTCAAAATTAGCAAAATACAACTTTTAAAACAATGTATATTCTGTTGCTCTATCAGATAATTACTAAAATAAATTTGTGTTGATCTTATTTTGGCAAATCATTTTTTAAAAAAGGCAAAAACATACTTCTTTTTTCCCTTTAATTTATATAGGTCATTCAGAACAGAATTGGGACACTGAAAAAACTTCTAAAGAAACTGGGAGGTGGAACTGAAAATACAGAAGCAGATTTGAGGTTTAGAAAGGAGCAAGCCCTCCCCCAAAAAAACAACCTGGCAACCACTATTTTGGAACACCATAATTTTCAAAATATATTTATACATAAAATAAATATAAAACTGTATTCAAAGTGGAAACAAACTAACGTGTTTTTAGCACCTCAACTAACTACTTAGAACTCCAAAAAAATCTAAATTTTTTTGGAAAAAGAATCATGCAAGTAAAAACCATTAAAGTAGAAAACTAAAGTAATATATTTTCCTACTTTTGCGAACACACCTATTTTTTAGCATACAAATTCAAAATTTTCTGTCTAAAAACAAGCAACTGAAAAGATATAAGAGAACAAGTTCTGAGTATCTACTCTAATGGCTACGCTTCCTGTCATGTGGGTTCCCTAAAATAGAAATCAGTTTAATTATGCTACATTTTTGCTTAGGAAATAGTGGGATATTTCAAAGATAAAAAACAATTCCATGGTACAGCTGTCAAAAATACATTTACTAACCCTGGAAAAATTAATGTCTACATTCTTTTTTCCTTTCTTAAGGAAAAAAATATATATGCATTTAAATAACATACATTTCTTTGGGTGCCTATGCAAATAAAATGGTTTAGAAAATGTACAGTAGTATAATAATACCTCCCAGTAGGATCAACACACACATGAAAAACAGCACACAAATCTCTTTGAGCACAGAGACTACAGATGTCTTTGGGCACACAGAGAAGTTAACACTGGAACAGTTATTTAAGGATTCGACTTCTACCCTCTTTTAAACAGAAAAATAATTTCCAATAAAATACAAAAATGATATTTTATATGTAAGATTATCAGAGCAGAATAGAACACTTATTCTCTAGTAACAACTACTTATTAATAATGTACTAATTTTCCACACATATAAAAGATAAGAAGGTCTTCAAATCAAAAGTTCCAAACCACTCTGGTAATCAGATTCTATTCAAGAGAAATAAGGCTAAATACACATTATATTGAGCACAACTGAAACATTCAGTTTGATAACTTTAATATAAGTACTTAGAATGCAAGCATGCTGTAATACCTGTAATAATAAAAATGGAGTTTTTTACTAACCCAGCTACTAATATGCCTTCAATATTCAATTTCCATCTCAAAAACATACTTTCCAACTTAATACAAACCCAGTATTATAAACATAAAAGACAAAGATTTGCCTACTAAATCATCTAGTTGTCACCAAGACTTCACTTACTTGCATTTTAAAACTTCTATGAAGACCTTAAAATGATCCCTAAAACATTAAGCAATCTAATAATTGACACAATAAATCATCTAATTAGACATCAGTTATTATAGGCATTTAAATTACTTGCTACAGCAAGAGTCCTCACCAATCAGAATTGTTGTTTGAAATACTCTCCTGAAATCTGTTTCAGAATTTGAGCCATTTATTTTCAGATACAAAGGTTAATAAAAAAAAAAAAAAATTCTGCATCAAATGCACGTAACTTCACAGACAAGTCCTTTTTCCCCTCTGAGGAAACCAGATTTCTCATTCTCTCTTATTTTACCAAATTATCAAAGAAGACACAATGTAGTTTGGATTTCAGCACTGAAGACAATAAGTAACAATACATAGTAGGCAGAATAAAACATTAAAGTTTCACGATTTTAACAGGTAAAATTACTGGGTTGTGATATATGGGCTGGGCATGTAAGATTATTATTCCTTTCAAGATCCAATTCTTAAAACACCTGAATTTTTTTGGCCAAAAAAAAAAAACAAATTTAGGGGCTTAAAACGTAATGTCTCAAAGTTCACCGCATGCTATTTTTAAAAGAAAACAAGTTACCTAGAAAAGAAAGAACTTACATTTGGAGCATGACCTGGTTCAAGAATACCCCATCCACCAAAGCCACATATTCATCCAGGTTGGTCCCATTTCCTGCAGCCAGAGGTCCAAACGTTTTAACCTAGAACAGAAGGATCATCACGACATGAACGCCCACCTCCATCTCTGCAGCCACAAATAATGCAGCAATATATACAATAAAGGACACCCACTTACCCAAGTGACCAAGGGGCTGGTCATGAACTGCTCCAGAAGAGGAGTAAAAACCTCGTTCTCCATTTTACAGACTGTGTGTTTAAAAAAAAGGAACTACCACAAAAATACGCCTAGGGATACGCCTAGGGAATTGGTCACTAAACGTTGAAGAATTAAGTAGAAATCAATGAAAGTCCATTTTGGCAAAGGAGGAAAAACCCATCGTGGAGGAGGGGAAAAGTCTCTCTCCTCAAAAAACACCCCAGAGGGAAACCAGCCGAAATCCCGAGAAGTGCCTTCGACGGCCACCACGAGCGGCAGCCTTCACTGGAAATGTCTGTACCGGGCGAGGAGTGGCAGAGAAAAGGCATCTGGTGGAGGAGGAAGGGAAAAGGGGCTGGAGCACAAGACAAAAAGCCCGTCAAGGTTGCCCAGCTCCTGGAGGAGCCAGACCACAGAAACTGCCCCCAATGAATTAATCCCAACGTGGGCTAAATGAAACACCACGTTAGATACCACGTTCAGGATTCCGAGGGGCCGCCAGGCTCGACCTTGCGTTCCGCTTACACGTTCCACCCACCAATGGGCAGGGAGCCCCTGCGACCCGCGGAGCCTCCCCTGCCCGCAGCCCCTCACCACCGACAGGCAGGGATCGCCGCTTTCCCCCGACCAGGCACCATCCCTCCGCAGCCCTCAAGCCTTGCTCCAGCCCCCTTCCCCTCCCAGGGGGTGGGGGCCTGAATGTGTGTCCCTAACCCCCCAGCTTCTTGAGCCCCGCCAGCCTTTTCAGCGCGCCTCTGGGAAGCCCTGGCACAAAAATCACCGCCGCGCTCCAGCCTCCTCCTCCGCCCTATCTGGAGGAGCCGGAGTAACGGCCTCAGAACCGCAGTGCCGCATCACACCCCACCGCTCACCGCCCACCGGCGCCGCCAGCCCGCCGTCAAAGGGAGCGCGCTGCTCCCTCCGCGCCGATATCCTTCCGCCGGCTCCCCGCCCCTCCCGCGCCCCTGCCTCTGGATTGTGGGAGAAGAAAACCGCTGCATGAGCGCGCTCCCGAGCGAGCGCGCCCCTGGGCTAGCCCCGCCGCCGCCCAGATCCTGGCGGCGGGCGCAACCGTGAACGCGCGCTCGCTGCAGCTGCTGCGGTGACCCGCTCCTCGCTCGCGCCCAGGACGGTTGCCAGGGCCTGGGGGGCGGGGATGGGGAGGGTAGAGGAAGGGGGTCTGTCTGCTCGCTCAGGCCTAATTATGGTTTATTTCCTCCCGGAGTGCCTTCTTTGATGTGTGAAAGAAGGGGAACGAAATCCTTCTCTTTTAAACATGAGGGAGGCAGACAGCCTTTTTCGGACAGTTTGATTTGATCTGTTAAGCATGCTTTCTCCCCAGCAAAGTGGAATAGGAAAACTCACTGCAGCAAATGGCAGAGAGACTTGAGCCACAACTTGATTTTTTTTTCTTCTCCTCCTCCTTTTTTTAAAAATCCAGTCCACTAAAGCATGAATGTTCTTCAAAGTCGCAAGTGAAATAGTGGGATTCTAAATAACCAAAGCTGTCTTTCAACATGTTGGTATTCCCTGACTGGAGCGAACGTGATTCAGACATTGTTTTTTGACTATTTGGCCATTGAAAACAATCCAAACAAAATCAAGAGCTACAAAGAGGAAACATTTGGAAGTTATCCAAGTTGGGTGACAAATAAACAGATTACATATTTGTCATGAATCTCTATGCTATGCACGACTGGAACCTCAAAATAATTTTAACAGTTCCCTAGCAAAATCAAATGTTACTCCTCCTCATTTCAAAGGAAAAATCAAGACCTTGTTCCTGGGATAAAATGGCATGTAAAACGCAATCTTTTTTGAGAAAATATGGTATTATGGTTTTACAATGTGCTGTTTACATTTGCATAAACACCTACTTTGAGTACTTATATATTTTAAAAGAGCAGTAAAAATGTTTTTGTCATAACATCGAATTAAGCAACAGCACAATTTCTTAATTAGGTAGTTGAGAGCCTGGGCTCTGGAGTCTTCCTATTCTTCCAATTCTTCCAATTCTTACCAGCTGTGTGAACCTAGGCAAGTTACTGAGCCTCTCGGTGCTTCAGTTTTTTCATGTGTAAAGCAGGGATAATAATAGAGTTAAACTGACAATTTATAGTAAGTGTTCTATAAACCTTATTGATGTTTTTACCATTATTCCCTCTAAATGAAAAATCTTTAGGAAAAACTTGAGATGTAACCTCTCCTACTTCAGTTGCAGGAAAAAGGATTTTACTTTGGGAAGTAGAAATGCCTTTCTAAAATCATCTTAAGTAAAATTAGGATACATTCTTGTGGCACTTTGCTAGATGGTACACAGAGTAGAACCTTGCATTCCCCTGTACACAAGCCAGTACATAGCCTTGAGTCATCCTGGTTGCTAACAATCTTTTCCTTCTGCTCTTGATGACTCTTTCTTAACTGCAATTCTTTATTTGGTGAATGAAATGCAGACAAAGGAGAGTGGGCACCAAGAAGAAAGCATTGCTTTTAGGAGCAGTGCAATGCCTGACGCGTTCACTTGTCTTTGTAATCCCTTAGAAGCTTGACAAAACAACATGGAAGTATTTAGGCCTATTCTTGGGGTTATCCTAAAACAAACCAACCTGCTACATTCACAGATGAAAAACCCATAAAGTATTAACACCAAGTACTGCAGGTTAAGGGCATTTTGGAGTGATGACTGACAGGTTATCACAGGAGTCGTACATTAAGATAGCATTGTTTATCCAATTTACATTTAGTACGCAGCACTCGCAGAAATCTGGATTCCCCTCTAGAGCCAGATGGTCCCAGATGCTTCCTGGTCTATCTTTAGATTTTACACATACACATACACATACACACACACATATTCAACAAAGAAACATGAGGAGTTAATTGTAAAAACAGGAAACTTTAGACCAGACTGAGGTCTGGAGGAACTTATTTGAAAACCTACCAATTCACAATTCTCTAGTTTAACAGCAGCCTTAAAAACGCTTTATAATATCTCAAGAGTGCAATCAGGAAATTTCTCTGTCTGGTTAAAGAGGGATTGTATGTTATACACAATCTAATGGTCTTTGAATTGCAATGTCCTGTAAGATTAAATCGAAAAGTTTCCTGTCCTCCTTTCCCTGAGGAAGAGATTTCTCAAGATTTCTTCAAAGTACTTTTGTTTTGTTCTTTGTAGTCATTTATTTGTCCTGATTGCATCCTTTCTTAGAAAGTTAAATCCAGCAGGAAAAGACTTCGGAAAAATTATACCCATCTGGCTTGGGTATAAGTTCTCTCCTCAGCTCTCTTCTTATTCAAAACTATGTGGTTGCAATGGACCATGGTCCCATTTAGAAATCACTAGAGAATGATTTTCCCCAACTATCATAAGTGAGGCTTTCCCCTCCAGGTTACACATACATAATATTACCCATATACCAAAAGCACCCATATCTACCTCTACCCATGTCTGTCTTGATCTACACTGTAGGAGATGATAAACTCACCCAGAACCAAGCCTTGGTGACAAATATTTTTTAAGTACAGATTTGCAAAACTAATCACATTCATAAGCTAGTACAATAAAAAATAACCCAATACAGCAGCAGAATGGCGCCATTGTTTATATTAGCCAAAAAGTGGAAATAACCCAATGTCCATGGACTGATGATGAATAACTAAAATGTGGTATATATCCATACAATGGACTATTATGTGGCAATAAGATATTATGAAGTACTGATACATGCCACAACATAGATGAACCTTGACAGCATATGATAAGTGAAAGTTAATCACAAAGGACACCATATTGTATGATTCCATTTATGTGAAATGTCCAGAAGAGAAAGATCTATAGAGACAGAAAGTAGATTAGTGGTTGCCTACAGCTGGGAAATGGGGGTGATGGCTTAGGGGTGCAGGGTTTCTTTTTAAGAACATGAAAATATTCTAAAATGATTGTGGTGATAGATGCACAACTCTGTGAATATCCTGAAGGCCTTTGAATTGTACACCTTAAATGGCTGAATGGTATGGAATGTGAATTTATGTCTTAAGAAAGCTTTTTTATTTTTTTGGAGATAGGGTCTCACTTTGTTGCCGAGGTATGAGGGTGTTGGCATGATCATAGCTCACTGCAACCTCAAACTCCTGGGCTCAAGAGATACTCCTGCCTCAGTTTCCTGAGTAGCCAGGACTACACCCAGATAATTTTTCTATTTTTTCATAGAAACAGGGTCTCACTATGTTGCTCAGGCTGGTCGAGAACTCCTGACCAAGCGATCTTCCCACCTCAGCCTCCCAAAGTGCTAGGATTACAAGTGTAAGCCACCATACTTGGCCTTAATAAAGCTTTAAAAAAAAAAAAAGAAACTCACAAAAAGACACCCACACCCAAATGTTTATAGCAGGACAGTTGCAAAAATGTGGCTACAATCCAAGTGCCCATCAATACATGAGTGGATTAATAAAATGTGCTATATGTATACTATGGAGTACTACTCAGCCATAAAAAATGGTGACTACATCTTGTATTGACCTGGATGGAACTGGAGACCATTCATTCTTCTAAGTGAAGTATCATTAAGAATGGAAAAACAAACACCACGTGTACTCACCATTAAATTGGACCTAATCAAACAACACTTATGTGCACATACGGAAATAAAACTCATTGGAAATCAAGCAGGTTGGAGGGGGGAGGAGGGGATAAGTAAATTCACACCTAATAGGTACAATGCACACTATTTGAGTGATGGGCACACTTATAACTTTGACTCATACTGTCCAAAAGCAATTTATGTAACCAAAATGTTTGTACCCCTGTAATACTCTGGAATAAAATAAAATTGAATTTAAAAAAACTCAGTTTCTATGGCTGTCTTAAAAAAAAGAAAAAAAAAAGAATGGCCTCATTGCCTCATAAAGATTTATTTTTAATGTCATCAAGAAGTCCAATCTCATAGACTTTTCAAAAGGGCCCTATTGATCTAATGAATAAGATCATTCCTGATCTGATACATAAGATTTTTAAATCATCTAAGAATATAGAAAGCATATGTTTTAATTATCCAACACAGTTTTAAGAGAAATAAGAGAGAGAGAGAGAGAGAGGAAATTGGGCAGATTAATTAACTTCATTGAGCATCAGTTTCCTCAGTTGTAAAATGGGCACATTACTGGACATCTGCTTAGACCAATGGACTTGTTGATCTGTCCTGTATCTCAACTAGAAAGAAAAGGAAAGTTGGAAAGACATGACAGGGAACAGAGAGGGCTCCTCCTTTCAAGCCACTATCAACTGCTTTTCTCAAATGCCCTACTTCCGTGTTCAACACGAAGTGAACCACCTCAGATTTACCATAATATTCCACGTGCCTGTGGAATACACATGATACCGTCCCTGTCCAGAATGGTCTTTCCTGCTTCCTAGCCAGGCCAACTCCCACTCATCCCCCAGGATTCAAGTATTAATATTACTTCTCTAGCAAGCATTTCTCCACCTCAGGTTGAGTTGATCACTTCCACTTTTGTCCCTGCAGATTATTAAATCTCCCCTTTATTTCTGCGACTAGCTCTGAAAGGCATGTATTTGCCTATAATCTCTTCTCCTGAGTGACTTCATTTTATTCATCTTTGTGTCCCTACATTTCAGGCTGTCTCAAAAAAAATTAAAATTAAAACAATTTTTTTAGAGAAAAGCTTAGAGGAATACTAAGCATCATATGATCTTTTATTTCTCAATTGGCATGTAATGACATTTATCCTTCTCAACACCCAAACTGTGTTTTTTTTTATCATTTTGGTGGAAATTTTCTAAAAATGTGTTCTATTTTTATTTATTTATTTTTAAATAGCTTTCTTATCATGCATGTGTTCACTGTAGTAACATTATTTTGTTTTTGATTTTGAGTTTTCTTCAGACAGGGTCTCGCTCTGTTGCCAAGGCTAGAGTGCAGTGGTGTCATCACAGTTCACTGCAATCTCATATTCCTGCGCTCAATTGCTCCTCCTGCTTCAGCATCCCAAGTAGCTGGGACTGGGTGGCATGTGCCACCATGCCAGGATAATTTTCCTATTTTTAGTAGAGACGGGGTCTTGCTCTTGCTCAGGCTGGTCTTAAACTCCTGACCTCAAGCGATCCTCCCACCTCGGCCTCCCAGAGTGCTAGAATTATAGGCATGAGCCACTGCGTCCAGCCTGTTGTATTTTTAAATATATTTAAATAAATATAACAGCATATTCTGGACATAAATTGATCCTTTCTTAAAGAAAGTACATCATCACAATTGATCTAATTGATTGTGTTGTGCTTTTAATATGGTGATACACTCAGAGGCTTTAAAAAAGTGCAAGGGAGTGCATAACTTACTTTGATTCTTAGCTTGTCGGGGATGGTAACCAGGACCCTGTGTCTGCTCCTGTCACCTTCACTTCCTAACCTGTAGCCACCACACATGAGTGCATCTCCATCCACGTTGGCCGGGCTGGTGTCCAGATTGGCAATGCCTGCTGGGAGCTCTACTGCCTGACGGCCAGATGCCAAGTGACAAGACCATTGGAGATGATTGGAGGAGATGATTCCTTCAACACCTTCTTCAGTGAGATGGGCGCTGGCAAGCCTGTGCCCAGGGCAGTGTTTGTAGACCCAGAATGCACAGTCATTGACAAAGTTTGCACTGGACCTACCACCAGCTCTTCCACCCTTAGCAGCTCATCACAGGCAAGGAAGATGCTGCCAATAACTATGCCTGTGGTCACTACACCATTGGCAAGGAGATCATTTGCCTTGTCTTGGACCAAATTCACAAGCTGACTGACCAGAGCACAGGTCTTCAGGGCTTCGTTTTCCACAGCTGTAGTTGAGCCCTACAACTCCATCCTCACCACCAACACCACCTTGGAACACTCTGATTGTGCCTTCATGGTAGACGATGAGGAGGCCATCTATGACATCTGTCATAGAAACCTCGACACTGAGCACCCAACCTACACTAACCTGAACTGCCTTATTAGATTGTGTCCTCCATCACTGCTTCCCTCAGATTTGATGGAGCCCTGAATGTTGACCTGACAGAATTCTGGATCAACCTGGTGCCCTATCCCCACATCCACTTCCCTCTGGCCACACATGTCCCTGTGATCTCTGCTGAGAAAGCCTACCATGAACAGCTTCCTGTAGCAGAGATCACCAATGCTTGCTTTGAGCCAGCCAACTAGATGGTGAAATGTGACCCTCACCATGGTAAATACATGGCTTGTTGCCTGTCGTACTATGGTGATGTGGTTCCAAAAGATGTCAATGCCGCCATTGCCACCATCAAGACCAAGCGCAGAATCCAGTTTTTGGATTGGTAGCCCACCAACTTCAAGGTTGGCATCAATTGCCAGCCTCCCACTGTGGTACCTGGTGGACACCAGGCCAAAGTACAGAGAGCTGTGTGCATGCTGAGCAACACCACAGTCATTGCCAAGGCCTGGGCTCACCTGGACCACAAATTTGACCTGATTTATGCCAAGCGTGCCTTTGTTCACTGGTCCGTGGGTGGGGGGATGGAGGAAGGAGAGTTTTCTGAGGCCTGTGAGAACATGGCTGCCCTCGAGAAGGATTATGAGGAGGTTGGTGTGGATTCTGTTGAAGGAGAGGGTGAGGAATGGGAGGAATACTAATTATCCATTCCTTTCTGCCCTGTAGCATGTCATACTCCCAGAATTTCAGCATCAGCATTAGCTGACAGGCATTAAAGCTTTCTGGTTAGATTGTTTTCACTCAGTGGGGATCATGTCTTACTTTTCCATGTGTATCTGTACGACTTTTTCCATCATGTCTTAAAGTAAAGGCTTAAAAAAAAAAAAAAGTGCAAGGGTATGCTCACAGGCACGCCAGGCTCAAACAAGTTTTGAGTTTTATTCTACTTTGAATAGTTTTCCTGTCTTCTTTTGTGGCTAACAATATCTCTACCTACCTGTAGTCTTCATTAAAATTTACTGCTTTTAATTTTCTGTGTGCTAGGAATACATATGGATTTGTGATAGGCCTAAAGTGTCTCTTCATGTATTGTTTTTGCTTACTTTCAGTTTCCGGGGTTTTTTTTGTTTTTTTTTTTCCTTTCTTTTTGAGGCACGGTCTTGCTCTGTTGCTCCAGCTAGAGTACAGTGGCATCATCATAGCATACTGCAACCTCAAACTCCAGTGCTCAACCTCCCGAGTAGCTGAGACTATAGGCATGAACCACCACGCCCGGCTAATTTTTTCTATTTTTGGTAGAGATGGGGGTCTCGCTGTTGCTTAGGCTGGTCTCCAGCCCCTGGTAAAATAGACTTTTAGAAGGTGAAAAAATAACTCTCCTATCCTGATTGTAAGCCTATTCCCAACCTCCACTATTTACCCATTTACATCCTACAGACAGACATTAGCAATACCTAGTTGAAACAGAACCTAGCCTATGACAGAACTGATGATGGATCATTAATAAAAATAGATACACATTCCATGTGGTAGGCACTTGCCTCATGGTGAAGATTGCAGAAGTATAACTGATAAACTATACAGCATGACACAAAAGCTTAAGACCTAATAAAAGAGATACAAACTGGGTATTCTTGGGTATAATAATACCATCTTCAGGGCATGACTTGAATTCATTACACAGCCTTCCCTTTAAGATAAATGAGCAAGAAGATTTCTACATAAAAACCAATTGGTACTTTCATGCTTCTGAAAATGTGTCGGTTAAAACAATTAAATACATCTAATCATAGGAAAAAATGTAGATCTGCTTCTATATTAAAAAATACAAATTACAGATGATAACAAACATTACAAGTGAGGATATCTGAAGACATTACTTCCTTCTGTTGAATGGTAGTAGGGAGATATATAAAAATGTATATACTGATACGTGACTATGTATTTGATGTTCTGTTGTTGAAAAGTCAAAATTAACATGAAACTTGTTTAAAAATTTAAAATTAAATGTTTTTATTTCTTAATTTTCAATCATTACATGCCAATTAATTATTTTCTTAAAGTATTAGCTTGAGAAATGTTCTCAGACTCAATTTTATTCCATAAATTTTATAAACTAAAGATCTACCTTTGGTTTCTCATGCTAAAATAACAATATAAAATACTCAGTTACATTAAGCTAACAATACTTTTTAAATTATTTTATTTTCTCATTATAAAAACAACATATGTCATTGTCATATTTGGAAAAAAATCAACAACACACAAAGAAGAAACTTAGAACAACATATAATTCCACTACTCAGAGGTTAATATATTGCTGTATTTGTTTTATAATATTTAAAAGAATTGTACCACTCTTAAAAGACCACTAGAAAATATAACAATGATCAAAGATTGAACATGTCTCTCAGTTTGAATTAAATGCAGTTTTACTAATAATATTTATCATGCATTAAGTTGTAGAACTGCCAGGTTAACAATTTTTAAAACATTAGACCCCGAATTCCCATAATCATGTATAAAATGTGGCTAATAAATATTACAAAAGAATAAAAATATATTCTCTGGGTTTAGCCTAAAACTGAGGTTATGAGTTTTAAATGTGTCAGTACATTCTCACTGTCTTCATTAATCAATATTTATTGAACTACCTATGTGTAAGATAAGTATATTAAGCATGCAAAACACAAAGAAGATTGTATCCAAATGAAGCCAAAAGAAATAAAACTGCAGACACTGTATGTCATCCATCGATTAGTTCAGAGATTGGCAAACTTTTTCTGTAAAAGGCCAGATAATAAATATTTTAGGTTCTGTGGGCTGTAAGGTCTCTGTTGCAACTGCTCAACTCTGCCATTGAGCATGAAGCAGCCATAGACTGTAGGTAAGGAAAAAATGTGGCTGTGTTGTAGTAAAACTCTACCTACAAAGAGATTGTGAACAGGTTTGGCGCCCTAGGCCATAGTGTGATCTCTAAACTAGTTGAATATATTGGATGTAAACAAAACAAAAAACAGGATTGACTTTTTTCCCTAGCGAATTAATTAACTTTACAATTAAATAAACCGTCCATCTATATGATATAGTTCTCTTCTGCAATTGCAGAAGTGGTCTACAAGTTGCTTGGAAGCTGAATTTCATTATTCTAGTATATCAGATATACTTCAAATTGCTTTCTGTCTCTCATTATGTTACCACTGAAAATGGTGACATGATTTAGAGGAGTGTGGGGAGTTAAGTGAACCCACATGGGGTGGTGAAGGATTTGGGGAGGAGCAATAGCAAGGAGCTGTTTTCACCCCTAGGCCTGAAGGGGCAAGAGGAGGAGTGTTGCCTGAACTCTGAAAGACCTGGAGTCTTGGAAGAGGAGCCACTAGACAGGAGCTATGTCCATGGAAGATGGAGACACCACCATAATCATGATGCAGAAGAAAGCAAATAAATATACCAATCTGTCCTGCTCACTTATATTTTGGGCCAGTGCCTCCACACTGGCTGACCCCCACTGAAAGCAGAGAACAAGAGACCCCAAATGACGCAATCTACACCCGCAGTACTGAGAAGAACAGAGCATGACAGTGGGACCAGAGGTCCCGAAAGAAGACTCTGTAGCACACAACTGCATTTGAAAAGTACAGATAACACCTAGAACCATTTCCACAGATTTTCTGGTAGCCATAAAAGATGGCAATTATGTTCAAATTAACAGAAGCTTAAACTTTTGGTAGCACATCATAAAGAAACAGAGGGAGCTGACAAGGATGTTAAAAACCTGCCATAAAATTTGTGGTACATCTATAATCTGTTAATGCAAGGTATTAGCCAATATTTTTTTTTTACTGACAAATACATGGTATTAGTGCCTTGCAGTGTATTGCAAATAGTGTATGCTTTATATTAGCTGAATGAATAAATTTGTTGAAATACTTAATTCTTCATAGCTTCATTTAAAGAATTTGATTTTTTTCCTGTGGAATAGCTTGACATTCAAAAAGAACTTGATTTCTAAGTAGCAGGAAATGTAATTTATTAAAAGACATTATTTTAAAAGAAAATAACAAAATAAGGTAACAAAACTTGGGGCACAAGTTACCTATGATTCACTTACCTGTGTCCCCCATTGACAGTAGAAACTGGAAGCTCTACACACAAACCAACATTCACTAAAACCCATTCAATAAACATTTATTTAGAATGTATACCCATTTGAAATCACTCATCATTTTGTTTAACAAAAGCAAAATGGATAACAAATAAGAGTTTATGCCCTTATATTTGATAAAATTCAATGAGCCTTTTCCAACATAATCATGAAATCAACATAGTAGAGAGCTATGGTACTGATTGAAACAGTATTAGTAGATAATACCTCTCAACAAATTTATTTTTTTTCTAATCACCAGTTAGATTGCCTGTATTTTGCAATACATTAATCACGCGAAGATTTGGGTTCTAAACTAGGAAGAAAATATTTATTTGTAATTTTTACCCTTCAGAAATCTGCACAAACCTTTCATGGAAATTTACTAGTAGACAGGCTTCCAAGAGCTAGACTGGGTTTATTTTGATTCCAGAAGGCAGCCTACTCTTAGCTTTAGATCTCAACCCCTCCTTCTTTCTAGTTTAAGATGTGGCAGTAGTATAATAATTATATTATGGTAGCTACAAACAATTTTTGTGTTTTGGTAATTCTGAATTAGTTATCCAGCTGTCTCAATCTTGTTTATTTTCTCCTTTATTTACTATGGCCCTAACTCATTCTTGAATATATATATTTTTTTCAACAAGGGTCATAAGGACAAAGGCTATATTTTTCCTGCACTGCAATGTGAAAGCATTTTTCTCTTACTCAATTAGCAAGTGCCTATCACATTACAAAAAGTTGGCATGTGATTTTGTGAATAGCAAATCCTGCTGAACTAATTTAGTTTTTTTTTTTTTTATCCAACTGCAAAACCTGGCAGATGGAATAGCAATGATCACCTCTACAAAACATCATCTGTGTCTACTTACTGGTTTATACATTATGTGTTTTTAAACACACAGTGGTGCTCCAGTCTGCGGTAGGATCATAAAAGGAATGCCTCCCTCTCCCCTCATTGTACTCTTCGATGCTAATCTCAGCATACAGGTATAAGTGAGACTGTTACTGGTTATTGAGTATGCCACGTACACACAGATTGTAGATCATCCCTTGCCTCCAGAGAAGCAGGAAAGTAAAATTCCACCTGGCTTAGAAATCAAGTGACCTGGAGCTACCAGGATTTCTCTGAACTGTAAGTAACATAATACCTCTGTATTTCTGCACTAAAGGACCTCCATCTTAACTAACACTAAAAAAAACCTGGCTGCTAAGAGGCAGTAAAGAAATTAAAATTAACCAAAAAACTTCTATATATTTCAAAAATAATCTTTTAATAACATCCAATGCTCCCTGAACTTGTAAGAAACACCATCCACATGTCTCAGCTGCAATGTCAGTCTAAAATTTTATACGAAGTGTTTTGTCCAATATGAGTACTTCCTATTTAGTTCCTTTTCTTCATTCAATGAACACACATTTTGAGTATTTACTACGTGCCAGTCATCGGACATATGAAGATGAATAAGATATTTCCTTGTGACACATGAGCCCTCAGGGACCTTAGAGTCTGCTAAAGAATACAAACTCATTATTCTAAAACAGTGCAATGCATTATATATGCTCTTTGAGGGAGAAACAAGGTTCAGTTTTAGTGGAAAGTAATGAAGGGCTTCACAGAAAAATAATTATTGAGGCAGGCCTTGAATGAAAAATAGGTGTTCAATGAAGAAGTACAGGGCATTTCAGGAAGAAGAAGAACAGAAGCAAAAGCATCAGGTATAGAAGAGTATAGTGTGTTTGGGGAGCCATGAGTAGCTTTATGGGGCTGAAGAAGTTTCCAAAGGTGGACAATGGTGAGAAATGAAAGTTGAAGTCATATTGAGAAGAAACCTAAATATCACACTAAAGAACTTAACCTTTATTCTATGGGCAATAGGGTACAATTGAAGCTTTTTTTTTTTTTTTTTAATCAGGGGAATGGTATCAGATTTCTCTTTTAGAAAAAAATTCTAGCAGCACTGTAGTAGGGGCTTTGGAAAGAGGTGAGACTGCAGGCAGAGAAACCAGGCAAGAGTCCCTCCTACTAAAGTTTTATGGTTTAAACTTGCACTGCTTTTGTTTGCCGGAAACTTAATACTGACTTTTGTGAACTTTGGTTGAGACAGGAGGTTGTGAACACTGCCATCAATCCAGCAACTTGTTCACGTTGCCATCTATTGGCAGAAAGGAAAAGAAATTACTGTCAAGGGCATTATTTCACATTTCATTTGCTGATGGTATTTCAATTTCCCTGAAATAATATTTGTTATATTTGGTAACATAAAAACACATGCCAGCATAAGTTAGCCAAATGCCTCATAAAAAAACAAAAAATATACCAGCATTATGTTACAGGTACAGTGATACCTCAGAGACCATGCTTTGAGTAGCAAGGGGCTAGTGTAGACAGTAACAAGCACAGGAGTTCAAAGAGAGAAATGAATACGTTCTGGCACAGAGACCTCTTTGTAACCCTCTCTTAACCTATAGTAATATAAATAATCATGTCTTAATTTATCTGCTTAGGATACTCACACATAAGTATTGTGAGTAAACAAATTAAGGCATCATAATTTTATGCGCAGGCATACGTCAGAGATATTGCAGGTTTGGTTCCAGATCACTGCAATAAAGTGAATATTGCAATAAAGTGAGTTACATGAATTTTTTTGTTTCCAGTACATATAAAGTTATGCTTATAGCATACTGAAGTCTATTAAGTGTGAGCACCTTAATTAAAAATACTTTATTGCTAAAAAATGCTAGCAATCATCTGAACCTTCAGTGAGATGTAATCTTTTTGCTGGTGGAGGGTCTTGCCTCAATGTTGATGGCTGCTGACTGATCAGGGTGGTGGTTGCTGAAGGCTGGGGTGGCTGTGGCAAGTTCTTAAAATAAGATAACGGTAAAGTTTGTCACATCAATTGACTCTTCCTTTCAGAAAAGATTTCTCTGTAGCATGCGATACTGTTTGACGGCATTTTGTCTACAGTAGAATTTCTTTAGTAATTGGAGTCAATACTCTCAAACCCTGCCACTGCTTAGTTAATTAAGTTTATGGAATATTCTAAATCCTTTGCTGTCATTTCAGCAGTGTTCACAGCATCTTCACCAGGAATAGATTCCATCTCAAGAAATCACTTGTTTTGCTTATCCACAAGCAGCAACTCCTCATCTGTTAAAATTTTGTCACAAGATTGCAGCAACTCAGTCACATCTTCAGGCTCCGCTTCTAATTCTAGTTCTCTTGCTATCTCCACCACATCTGCAGTTAGTTTCTCCACTGAAGTCTTAAACCCTCAAAGTCATCCATGAGGGTTGGAATCAACTTCTTCCAAATTCTTAATGTTAATATTTTAACCTCCTCCCATGAATCACGAATGTTCTTAATGGCATCTAGAATAGCAAATCCTTTCCAGAAGGTTTTCAACTTATTTTGCCCAAATCCATCCAAGAAAGCAGCTATAACCTTATAAAATGTATTTCTTAAAAAAAAAAAAAAAAAAAGCCTTGAAAATTGAAGTTACTCCTAGATCCATGGGCTGCCCAGTGAATGTTGTTAGTAGGCGTGAAAACAGTATCCATCTCTTTGTACATCTCCATCAGATCCGGTACATTGTCAATGAACAGTAATATTTTGAAAGAAATCTTTTTTTCTGAGGAGTAGATCTCCAAGGTGGGCTTAAAATATTCAGTAAATCATGCTATAAACAGATATGCTGTCATCTAGGCTTTGTGGTTCCATTTATAGAACAAAAGCAGAGTAGATTTAGCATAATTCTTAAGGGTTCTAGGATTTTCAGAATGGTAAATGAACATTGGCTTCAACTGTAAGTCACCAGCTGCATTAGATAGCCCCTAACAAGAGAGCCAGCTGTCCTTTCAAGCTAGGTATTGACTTCTCTCTAGCAATGAAAGTCCTAGATGGCATTTTCTTTCAATAGAAGGTCGTTTTGTCTACATTGAAAATCTGTTGTTTAGTGTAGCCACCCTCAACAATTATCTTAGGGTGATCTGGATAACTTGCTGCAGCTTGTACATTAACACGTGCTGCTTCACCTTGCCTTTTGTTTTATTGACAAAGCTTATTTTCTTAAACCTTATGAATCAATCTCTACTAGCTTCCAAATTTTCTTCTGCAGCTTCCTCACCTCTCTTAGATTTCAGAGAATTGAAGAGTTAGGGCCTTGCTCCGGATTAGGTTTTGGTTTAAGGGAATGTTGTGGCTGGTTTGATCACGTATCCAGACCACTAAAACTTTCTCCATATCAGCAACAAGTCTGTTTCACTTTCTTATCATTATTGTGTTCACTGGAGTAGCACTTTTAATTTCCTTCAAGAACTTTTCCTTTGCATTCACAACTTAGCTAACTGGCTAACTCGTGATCATTTCATAGACAATGTATACATATATTACTTTTTTCCCACTTAACAATGTACCAGGACCATATACACATGTCACTAACTAAGCTTTTAAAATATAATTTGAATTACATGGGAACCAATTTTTAAATAAAATCCTATATTATTGGCCATATAGATTGTTTCCTACATTTTTTCCATTACAAACAGTACTACAATAAATATCTGTGTAGCTCAATACTCTCATCATCGCTTATTTTCACAGAATAAATTCTTGGAAGTGGATTTACTGAAGCAAATGTCATGGACATTTTAAAAATAGTATTTCATGGGATTTTTTTGTTTGCAAGTATATAAATTTGGGTACACTAAGCTATGGCAAAAAATAGTCCACCAAAATGTAAGGCTTAGCATAGCATACATTTATTTCTAATTCATGGAACAGTCAAGGCTGCTATTTGGCACCGCTCCTCCATAGGCAATTCAGAGCTCCAGGCTCCTTCCTTTCTCAGAATCTGTTTTCCCCATGGGTTTTGTCCCTGTACTCAGGGTAAAGAGTGATGGCACACTAACTTCTGTTCAAATTACACAGGAGAGAACTTATATCCCATAGGATTATTAGTCCTGCCATGTCTCCAGCTATATTCCTATTATCATAAGAGAAGAAATAAATGGATTTCAGTTGGTGGCCTCTGTCATAACGAATAATACATGTTTGCTGTATATTTTAAAATCAGAATATGAAAGATCATGTAGGGGAAAACATTTTTTAAAATTACTATCTCAACATAAAATCTGTAGAAGCAGATTTTGTGTTTAGAAGGACATTTATAGTTTTAAATGTATACATTAGAAAATAAGAAAAGCTGAAAAACAATGATTTAAGTTTCCATTTCAAGAAGCTAAAAATAAAACCCCAAATAAAACCTGAGGAATGTAGAAGGAAATGAATTACAAAAAAGAGAAATCAGTGAGATATAAAACAAAAGTATAACACGGAAAATTAACAAAAGTAAAATTTATCAGTATTAGGAATGAAAAGGAAAACGTCACAACAGAATTGCACAGACATGAGGAGGGGGGTGGAATAAGAGTCTATTATGAACAACCCCAAGAGGCTTATGAACAAACCAACCTCCAATTTGTTTGAATTGGACAAATTCCAATGCAACTTAGCAAAGCTAACAGAAGAAATAGAAAATCTGAAGTCTATTATGTAATAAAGAAATTAAATTCATTATTATAAACCTTCCCACAAAGAAAACCTCAGTCCCAGATGGCTTCACTGGTAAGTTCTTCCAAGCATTTAAGGAGGAAATAACATCAAGCTTACACATATGTTGTAGAAAGAATAATGGTACCCCAAATATGTACATCTCCCAATCCCTGGAAACTGTGAATATGTTACCTTCCAAGGTGAAAAGGACTTCGCAGATGTTATTAAGTTAAAAATCTTAAGATGGCAAGAGTATTCTATTGTAGAATGTCTAGTAGGCCCAATGCAATCACTAGGGCCCTTATAAAAGGGAAACGGATGTGTTTGTCAGAGTAAGAGAAATTTAAAGATGCTACACTGTTGGCTTTGAAAACGGAGGAAGGGATCACAAGCATTGGAATGCAAATAGCTTCTAAAGCTGGAAAAGACAAGGAAACAGATTCTTCCCTAGAACCTCCAAAAGGAATGTAGCCTGCTAACCCATTTTGGACTTCTGATTTCCAGAACTATAAGATAATACATTTGTGACATTTTAAGCTGTTAAATTTGTGGTAATTTGTTACAGTAGCAATAGGAAATTAATACAACGTACTTTTCTTTTTTTTTCTTTCCTTTTTTTTTTTTCTTTTGAGACAGAGTCTCACTCTGTTGCCCTGAGTAGAGTAGCTCACAGCAACCTCAAATTCCTGGTCTCAAGGGATCCTCCTGCCTCAGCCTCCCCAATAGCGGGGACTACAGGTGCTCACCATACACCCAGCTAATTTTTCTATTTTTAGTAGAGATGGGGTCTCGCTCCTGCTCAGGCTGGTCTCGAATTCCTGACCTTGAGTGATCCTCCCACCTCAGCCTCTCAGAGTGCTAGGATTACAGGCGTGAGCCACCGTGTCCAGCCTACAATATACTCTTTCAAAGAAACAAAAAAGGAGAAACATTTTCTATTTATGTAAACCTAATACAACCTTGATTTTCAAAATCTGAAAAGGACATTACAATAAACGAAAATTATAGGCCAATCTCTCCTGTGAAAGGATGCAAAAATTCTCAACAGATAAAATCCAGCAACATATTAAAAATTACAGAATATTAACAAATCTAATCTGGCAACATACAAAAAGGATAATATATCACAAGAGGAGTTTATTGTAATTATGCAAGGGTGGCATAACATTAAAAAATCTGTTTAATTCTCTCTCATCTCTCTGCCTAACAACTGTCTCTGCCATTCAGTTCACACATCAGGTTACAACTGTACCCTAGCTTTGAAGTTTTTAAATGTCTTTCACTCAGGAGAGTAGCTCAGTCTGAATAAGAATATTATGGCCACAATTTCAAATTCCTGGTAGAAAGGATCTGATAGACCCATTTTGGGTCAGATATCCTCACATGGTCTGATTATCCCAGGAATGAAGTTAAGTAGTAGAGATATGGTTGTCTGGGGACCATCTTGAAGGAGGAGGAAGCAAGCTAGGTCACTGTGAGATAAGCCAACACCCAAAAAGAAGCTAGTAAGATTGTTGAGTGGAAAAAAATAAAAAGAGTCACACATAATACAATCCCATTTCTATAAAACAAAACAAAACAAAAAGCCCTACCTATATACAAATATGTCTATTGTTAATTCAAATATTAAAAGAGTCTAGAAAGACTTTTGTGTACAGGAATGTATACATATATTTTTAAGTTTTCATTATGCAATAATTTCATACTTACAAAGGAGTTGCAAAAATAGTAAAAAGAATTCCTGTATACACTTCACCTACCTTCCCCAAATGCTAAATCTTATATAACCACAGTAAAATGATCAAATGAGAAAATAACACTGATAAATACCACTAACCTATGGATCATATTTAAATTTTGTCAATTGTCCCACTACATGGTCCTTTTTCTGGACCAGGATGCTATCCAAGATCTACAGTGCATTTATTTATCTTATCTCCTTAGTCTCTTGAATCTGAGATTGTTTCTTAATCTTTGTCTTTCATGACCTTCTGAAAGTTATGTGCCAATAATTTTGTAGGATGTCCCTTATTTTAAGTTTATCTGATGTCTCTTCACGATTACAATGAGGTTATATATTTTGGCAGGTTATATATTTTAGCCTCATGATTGGTGATATTAACTTGGATCACTTGATTTAAGGTGGTGTTTGCCAGGTTTCTCTACTTTAACATTATTTTTCTCTTTGCTGTATAATGAGTATCTTCTGGGGAGATACTTTGACACTAGGTAAAAAGTCCCATTTCTCCATATTTTAGCCAACCAATTATACCATCCATTAATGATTCCTGCCTGAAACAATATTTACTGTGATGTCTGGCAAACGGTGATTTTTCTATTTCCATCACTTCTTCATCATTTATTACTTGGAATTGTGCTATAAGAAAGAACTTTCCCTACTCCCCCAATTATTTATGTATTCATTTTTTTATCACTGTGGACTTACTTGTTTTGTTCCATATAATCTATGGAATAAAATCTATTCCTTATAATCTATGGATTATAATCTAGTATCATCATTATTTTCAGATTTTGGGGGGGACCCCCTTCAAGTTGGCTCCTGTGTTCTTTCAACATGCCCCTGTCATTATTTGAGCGCTTACTTTTTGGCATTACAAGATGTACCAGCCCTGGACCTGGAACCACCCATTTCTTCAAGGAGCCCTGGTTTCTTTCTCTTTCATTGTATCTTTTCTTTCTTTCTTTTCTTTTTTTTTTTTGAAAATTGCATTTAGGAAACAAGATCTGGGCACCAGGTACATTAATTGCCTCTGATATTCCAGTAGCTAGAGGTAGGTAATATTTTATCTGCATTTCACAGAAGAAAATGGGGAGGTACTAAGTGGCTAATGTGGCTATTTATTAGGTGCTGTGCCCAAGATTTGGACCCAAGCAGTCTGACTCCAGAATTCATGTTCTTGACCACTATGCATACCTTTTTTTTTTCTTTTTTTAAATAGAAATAGGGTCTTACTCTGTCACCCAGGCTGGTGTGCAGTGGTGTGATCATAGCTCACTGCAGCCTCAAATTCCTGGGCTCAAGCCATCCTCCTGTCTCTGCCTCCCAAGTAGCTGAGCCTATAGGTGCGCACCACCATGCCTGGCTAATTTTTCTATTTTTTTATGGAGGTCTGGTCATGTAGGCACATTCTGCTACATAACCATCCACAGCAACTGAAACTCAGGACCCTAACAATGAAACTAGGCACACATCATCAATCTTGATGTATGTACAAAGCATTTATTCTGACAAGCTCGTAAGGCATGGCTCTTTGCTCCAGGTGTATACAACAAAATCATCAATATTAACATAAAGAACCTTCCAAGGGTGACACACCCCAGTGGTTGGCCGATGATCAATCATGGGTCCAGCTTTCCTTGAGGATATGAAAGGAAAAGAGCAACCAGACCTTCTGTGTAAACTTCTCATACCATACCTTTGCTTGTTATGTTCCTGCTGAAGTTCCACGTTCTCTCCAGCACCTGCACTGGGCCCTTCTACAGCAGGTACTTCCTAGACATTTACTCAGTGAAAGAACCTTGAGTGAAATCTTCCCACACCTATTCAATCCAGTTATCTCTTCCCTTTCACTGAATTTTTCACTTATTTTATAATTAATCATATGATGCTTAGGGATATCTCTTGTGTTATTATCTGTTATTGTCATCTAATTTTTCAAGTTTATATTTTCTCCTTAACCAGATGCTAAACGATAATCATCTTTTAGGTCACTTTATATGTATTCTACTACTCCTAGAACAAGATATTGATGATAATATACACTTAATAAATATTTGTTGATGCTTATTGATAACTGGTTCAAAACTACCTTCCTACAACTTAATTTTTAATTAATATATAAATAATAAAGAATCAATTATGCAGCTTTGGCTGTCACACATGCTGAAAGGAGCTCACCCTATTAAGTGACATAAGTAAATTCAAGCCTTCCAGTCTTGTGAAAAAATAGTCAAAAGAAATGAATTTTTAAAGGAGAGTGTGTTATAGAGCAGAAATGCCTTAGTAAGACTGGGCGTGGTGGGTCACACCTGTCATCCTGGCACTTTGGGAGCCCAAGGCAGGAGGATTGCTTGAGCCCAGGAGTTTGAGACCAGCCTGGGCAACAAAAGAGCAAGATCTTGTCTCTACGAAACAATTTTTAAAAATTATCTGGGCAGGCCGGGTGCGGTGGCTCACGCCTGTAATCCCAGCACTCTGGGAGGCTGAGGCGGGAGGATCGCTCAAGCTCAGGAGTTCGAGACCAGCCTGAGCAAGAGCGAGACCCCTGTCTCTACTAAAAAAATAGAAAGAAATTATCTGGACAACTACAAATATATAGAAAAAATTAGCCGGGTGTGGTGGCGCATGCCTGTAGTCCCAGCTACTGGGGAGGCTGAGGCAGGAGGATCGCTTGAGCCCAGGAGTTGGAGGTTGCTGTGAGCAAGGCCGACACCACGGCACTCTAGCCCGGGCAACAGAGTGAGACTCTGTCTCAAAAAAAAAAAAAAATTATCTGGGCATGGTGGCATGCACTGGTAGTCCCAGCTCCTCAGGAGGCTGAGGCAGGAGGATCACTTGAGCCCAGGCATTCAAGGTTTTACTGAGCTATGTTCATGCCACTGCCCTCCAGCCTGGGGGACAGTGAGATCCTGTCTCTAAGACAAACAAACAAACAAAAGAAATGCCTTAGTATTGTGTATTTCATATGGTATTGCTTAAATAAAAGAGTACAAAACTCTAGAAGTAAAACCTTGAGAAGTTCCTGTTGATGACTTAAAAAAAATTGATGAGGAAAATGAGACTGTTTCAATCCAGCTAATATGATGAGACTGCTTCAAGCCAGCTACTGTGTAGGTTTGACAATTAGGTGAAAGAAGTCACTGCAACAGTGGAGGTCTGCTAAGTTGGTTTGTTGCTGCAAGAGAAACCCATACACTGCACACTTCTACATCCTCAAGTCCCATTGCTTGGGCAATTCCATAAGCCATTAGGAGAGTTCTCGTAACTAATTAGGGTGGTGCCTCTCAAACTTTAGCATGCACTGGAAGCACTTGGAGGGCTTGTAGAACACAGATTTCTGGCCCAGCTCCCAGGATTTCTGATTCAGTAGGTCTGCGGTGGGGCCAAATAATTTGCATTTTTAACAAGCTCTCAGGTGATGCTGATTCTCCTGGCCCACATATGATACTTCGAGTAGCAAGGTACTAATATATCACTCACACATACCCAACAGTATTTATTTGCAGTACTCTGAGTACGATTCTCAGCAATCACCTAGGCCACAGTGGAACTTTGACTGTATCACACACTGTTCCCCCTTTATTTGGGTCTTATCCACCTACACAAGGCCACTATCTTTCATGTAAGAATAGTAATATATTTTTTTGCTACAATGGCACTCCTCTTCAGAATATATTCAATAATAGAATTTCATTCCAGAAAATTGCAAATAATTTCATCAAAGTGTTTCTGTTATGAACCCTTAAAACTGCAACTTATATCATTCGTGCATTTCTAAATCAACACCGCTATCAACTAGTCGTCATAATATAATGGTCAGCTATCATACCACAATTTATTGTTGTCTGATAGTGTTCTTGCAACTTGTTCTCCTTTTTCCTCTTTAAAGCTTTTTAGTAACTGCAAGGAGTGGAAAAATAATGGTGTCCACATTGCATGTGGTCAGTACTTGACCTGGCACTTTATATCTGACAGACACTATGTGGGGTGAGCTATTACCAGCAATCTGTTCATTCTACCCTCCAGTAGGCACAGCAAATAGGATGTGTTCCAACTAGGCCATAGGTCTCCTCGAGAGCTAAATACTACATATGGCATTTGTTGAATCATTTTACTGTCCACAAGACAGAGATATATTTATCAGGGGCATCATTCACCTGGAAAATCTCTGAGCTTCTTACCTAGAGATGGTGATTAAATGTGTAAACCAGCTGTTTTACCTAGTCCCAAATTCAACTAATTGTACTAATTAAAGTAATTTGTTTTGGTTGTAATATTCACTTCTACAGCATATTGGTGCCTTTTTTTGAATCAGTGTTAGCGTACATCTGCTTCTAAAAACCTTCAGATTTCCATATCGGTGGTATCACTTGAAGAAAAAAACCCCAGAAAGTTCTATGCCGGCTATTCTACGTGGTTCCATCAACTGAAAAATATGAAGTGGATCAAGTTTATGTGCTACAAAGTCTTAACACATAGGAAGCTTTAATATTTCTTGTTTTGTATAACATCCAATTTAACATAAACAAGCCAAAGATCCCACATATAGAAAGGCAGAACAAGGAAAACACAAAGGTTGAGAGAGGCTGTAGCAACTACAGTTTTCTTCTTTCTCCTTCTCCTTCTGCTTTATTGAGGTATAATTGACAAATAAAAATTATATATAAGGTGTACAACTTGATGTTTTGATATATGTACACATTGTGGAATAATCACCACAATCAAGCTAATTAACCATCACTTCACATAGTTACATTATTGTGTGTGCTAAGAATACTTCAGATAAAAAGTATGGAATGCGGTCAGGCATGGCGGCTCACATCTGTAATCCTAGCACTTTGGGAGGCTAAGGCCAGGAGGATCACTTGAGGCCAGGAGTTTGAGAACAGCCTGGTCAAGAGCGAGACCCCGCCTATACAAAAAATTAAAAAATTAGCTGGGCGCAGTAGTGCGTACCTGTAGGTCCAGCTACTCTGGAGGGTGAGGCAGGAGAATCGCTTGAGCCCAGGAGTTTGAGGCTGCAGTGAGCTATGTGACACCACTGCACTTCAGCTGGGGCGAAAGAGCAAGACCCTGTCTCAAAAATAATAATAATAATAATAATAATAATAATATGGAATGCTTCTCAAATTTGCATGTCATCCTTCTGCAGAGACCACACTAATCTCTGTATTGTTCCAATTTTAGTATACGTGCTGCTAAAGCAACCTACTCCTTCTGATAACAGTCGTCCCAGACCCACAAAGCATAAGGCAAATAACCCAGACTTAGAGTGTACCCCAACTTCCTGGCCAGAAGGGTTACCCAGAGATTATTATTAGGGCAGGTGAAACAAATTAAGATAATCCAAGTCCTTCCCCAGCATGTCCTGGGGTGGGGGCGGGCAGGGCCTTTGATCTGAGGTCATAGAGCTAGAAGGAGTGAGCTAGAGGGGCTTGCATGCCTTCCTAGCAGAAACAGAAGAGCGTGAGGCCAAAACACAGAGAGAAATACACCTGTGAGGAAGACAAACGCACAAAGCAAAGGGACAGAAAAAAAAGAGAGAGAGAATGAGAACACCTTTCAATGTCCTTGAGTCCCTGGGTCCAGAGTGCCTATGGCCAGCCAGGTCCTTCCCTATTCTCCCAGGGACCATGAACCACTAAATTCTGCTTTGTTTAATTAAAGTAGGATTTTTGCCCCTTGACTACTAGTAAGACATTATTACATTTTATCCATTTCTCAGTAATGGCAACTATTTTTAAAATCAATCTTACTCCCACACCTAGACCCCTAGGAGGAAAAAAAAAATACTGTGGGAAATAAAATTAGGTCTAAACGTTATTAGTTAAATATGTCTGAGATTTTGTCTGGAATTTTCTGGTAAATATACTATTTCATGTGCGCGTGCATAAATTAATTCACACCCCAGAGAAAATTATTTAACATTTTTAACACCCAGATCAGTTCACATCCTGAGGCAGAGGTGAATAGCTAACCATGTAAGGACCCTCATCAGTAGGCCACCCTCCTGAGGAGGCTAGTGTAGGGCTTTAGATATCGCTATCTGCACCCGTACCATAAGAGATGTATATTTTTCATAGTGAAATGAGCAGTGGTCAATATACGCCGTACAGGTTCTTTGACTCTGCATAAATGGAGAAGAACAATCTGGCAGGCTGGCTGCCTAACAGCTTTTCGAGTAGCACCCAAGGTCTAGAACTTGTTTACTTTCATGTCACCCTTCTTAATCCAGGATTCTTTCATTTGAGGTGACTGGAAAATTAGCTTGTCTTTTGTCAGAATATGGTTACATGGGGCTGCAAGGTGTTTGTTAGAGTGCCAAGAACAAAGGGTGTGGACTTCTTTGAGTTCATAGGAACCGTTCGTATGACTGCTTTCTTTTGGTCTGTTTACTAATACACGCTTATGTCTGTGGAAAATTTCGGTCTGAGACTAGTTTTCACGGTAATAAGTCATAGAAACAATGTTGTAGAAGAAGAAGCATGGATCCCACCCCCCTCTAACCTCTGGAAGCACTGTTATTTTTACTAGAAGAGATGGACAATCACTGAACAGACAAAGTGGCTTTGGTTAAGTCTCAAAGGTGACAGAAGCTGCTCAATGACCTCTTAATGACTTAGATTCTTGAACACTTCCTGGGTTTTCATCAGTTTGGAGTCTTGACTCCTGCTTTTAGATTCATACTTCTGTGATCTCTTCTTGCTGGTTCTAATCCGGTTTGGTTCCTGGGTATTAGTTTCTGTGTCTGCTTGTAGTCCACCTCTGGTTTTAGACTTAGGCCAACTCACACCTGCATTTGAACACCACACAGCTCTATCACTCCCCTTATACCCCTAAACCGATTTCATTAAAGAAAGTGTTCATTTCTAATTTGAATATGGAAAATCTTTATTATTGTACACATTATTAGCGATAATCTGTCTATAATTAGAGCATCCTGCACTTTTACATAAAGACAAGAATTTATATACCTTTTTAAAAAAGTCTTTAATCCAAAATAATATTTCACCATGTTAATTTCTTAAGCTTCAGCCATAGTGTGTTCTTGAAGTAGATGCCTTTTTTTGGGAGGCGGCGCAATTTATTGATATAGTAGTATCTAATTCTTAGCCATTTGCCTTAGGAGACTGAAAAGAATGGAAATGTAATTCCATCTCCATCAGGAAAACTACATGTGGGCTCTTCTCATTACCAGAGGGTGTTTTTTAGCTTCTTTGTATTATCAGCCTGAAGAAAAAATATACAAGGAATTAAACTAAGCTGCCCCTAAGGGAATGGAGTGCAGGGTGTGATTTTGGCAGAGACCTGTGTCCCACTTAACACACAATGTGTGGATGAGGAAATGCCTGAATGGGGTCTCAAGGCAGGTGGACACTAGGTGCTACGGCTTGGAAGCTCTGGGGGAGTTGCCCAAGCCCACCCTTGGCATGGAGGGAGTGGAGTCACCTGCTTTCAAAGGACCATCAGCAGTTACAGAGCATCTGAAGTGGCAGCAACAATGGCCTGAGGACCAGGGTCCTTCCCTAAATGTTCTGGAGTGTGTAATTGCCCTCCCACCATTTCCAGTATTACTCCAAGATCATAGCAATATTTATTGCACACCTGTGTTTTGGAGCAAATTCATACCTATCACAAGCAAATGCACAGTTCTTAAAAAAATCTAGATTAAAGCCAGGCACAGTGGCTCAGGTCTGTAATCCCAGGACTTCAGGAAGCTGAGGCGGGAGGATCATTTTAGTCCAGGAGTTTGAGATCAGCCTGGGAAACACAGTGGGACCCCATCTCCACAAAAAAAAAAAAAAAAAAGGACATTTTTGAGAATGAATTTAGGTTCATGGAGATTCATTATTCCTCTTACCTTTGTGTTTGTTTGAATCCTCCACAATAAAAGATTTTTCAATCCTTAAAAAAAAGCCCTGGGACAAAGAGTATAGTATAGTTCGTCGAGGTTAGGTCCCATGCTCACCCCTTGACCATGTCAGGGAGGTGAGAGGAAAGTCTGGAGAAGAAGCCTGCAGGGACTCCTTTGGCTTCTGTACCAGGAAAGCGCTTGCATTTGTCGTCCTGACAATGATTCACAATAGGGGTGAGGTAATTCCCCGACAGACACTGGGGTGCAGTTGGGAAGAGGGATGGAGGCTGGGTGTCCATATAATGACACATGTCCACTCCTTTGCATGATAGATAGGGCACTTTGTCAATTCTCCTCCTTCATCTCCTGTGCCCCCCTGCTGTGCCCTGCACTCCAGCCAGACCAGCCACCTTGCCCTTTCATGTACCCTGCTCTCTCTCGTCTCTGTGCCTCCCCACGTCTTGTTTCTTCTGCCTGATAGGTCCCTCTGCTGCTTGTCTCCTGATGAAAGTCTGCTCATCCTTCAGACTCAATTCAGATGTCATCTCCCCTGACTTTCCAAGCAGGAGGTGGTAGACTTTGGATGGCTCTCAACTCTTTATCTTACAGTAATATTTAGAGCAGTGCTTCTGCATCAAAATCAGCTGAGGAGCTGGTAAAAACAAATTGCTTGGCCTCACCCTTAGAGTTTCTGTTTCAGTGGGTCTAAGGTGGGAGCCCGAAAATTTGGATTTTTTTTTTTTTTTTGAGACAGAGTCTCACTCCATCACTTGGGCTAGAGTGCAGTGGTGTCATCATGGTTCACTGCAATCTCCAACTCCTGGGTTCAAGCAATCCTCCTGCCTTAGTCTCCCGAGTAGCTGGGACTACAAGCGCGCACCACCATGCCTGGGTAATTTTTCCGATTTTTTTTTTTTTTTGGTGTGTATAGACAGGGTCTCACTCTTGTTCAGGCTGGCCTCAAGCAATCCTCCTGCCTCTGCCTCCCGAAGTGCTAGGATTATAGGTGTGAGCCACAGCACCCAGCCAAAAATTTGTATTTTTAACAAGTTCCCAGGTGATGCTGATGCTGCTGGTCCAGAGATCACACTTCACTAACCTCTGCTTTGGAGCATTGGTGTCCAATTCTGACAACAAATCAGCCTCACTTGCAGAACTATTAAACTATGTAAATTCCTGGATGGACTACAGGTCTGCAGAATCAGATACTCTGAGAGTGGGATCCAGGAAGCTGCATTTTTAATAGATTTCCCAGCTGTTATTTCTGCAGTGGTCTTGCCAGTTTTTTGGACTGACATAAAGGACCGCAGTGTCTGTGAGTGCTGATTAATCAGATCCACCTCCCACTTTTAGGCAAAGAGACAGAGAGCCTGGGACATTTCTTCCTAATATGACAGAAGCATGAGAAAAAAAAAGAGATGCTTTCTTACTGGTTAAAAAATTATGGTAGTGAAGACTAACATAATTTCACACAAATATTCAAAAAGTATCCCAGTTAGTAATTTAACACTTTAAATTAAAGCAAGATATCAATTTCTATGTCTTAAATGAGCAAAACATTGGAATAATTTAATAGATTAGAAGGGGTAGGTTGAAATGCATACTCTCATTTATTGCTGTTGGCATTATAAGGGGATACACTTTCTTTGAAAAGTAATTTGGCAATCTATATTAAGATCCAGAAAAATGTTTGATTTTGTAATCTTGATTCAATGACCTTTGATTCAGTAATCTCACTTCTGGGAATCAATCGAACAAAAATAATCCATAATATATGAAAACATATAAGTGAATATATATTATTGTATTATTATAATAGTAAAACAGTGGAAGCAATCTAAATGCCTAAAAACAGAGTATTGATAAAGTAAATGCATGTCCTTGATGGAATATTATAAATTAATTTAAATACCTGGTTATTTCTCCATTTACACAAAAAATTAAATAGTTGACAAGATGCCCCCAAAGGCTTATATTAATTTGCACTTTTCCCAGCATTTTATTTGTACCTGCCATGGCAATGGACATTATCATTTTACAAAATAGCTATCAATGGTATTTTGTGTTGCTTTATATATTACTTTCATAGTGGAAAAATGCTAAAATTATATTTTTAAAAGATTATATTAATTAGGAAGTGATGTATATCAGGTGCCATCCACAGCTGAATATCAGTTTTTATTTCTTTTTGTTCCTGTAAAGGTATGCAGATTAAATTTTGAATTCGTTTAATTCAGGATAGCTTTTGCCCCTAAAAAGAACTATTCAAGGTTGAGCGTGGTGGCTCATGCCTGTAATCCTAGCACTCTGGGAGGCTGAGATGGGAAGATCACTTGAGGTCAGGAGTTGGAGACCAGCCTGAGCAAGAATGAGACCCCATCTCTACTAAAAATAGAAAAAATTAGCCGGGCGTGGTGGTGCGTACTTGTGGTCCCAGCTACTCTGGAGGCTGAGGCAGGAGGATTGCTTGAGCCAAGGAATTTGAGGTTGCTGTGAGCTAGGCTGACACCACAGCACTCTAGCCCAGGTGACTCAAAAAAAAAAAAAAAAAAGAACTGTTCATTGAAGGCTTGATGGTGTCTTATTTGTTTTCCTCTTACTTAACCTTATATATTTGATTCATTTAATTCTGATTGCTGATGAAAGACAAATTTCTCATATGTGCATAGCTGTATTCATCTAAATAAGAAATCATATCTAAAATATATCAGGAGCCATTAAAATGTTCTTAATATTTAGGGCCAATAATTATATTTTTAAAAACAAATACTAGGGCGGTAATCCAAAATGGTTTTAATATTTTAAAATTATACAAATAGGGCCAGGCGCAGTGGCTCACGTCTGTAATTCTACCACTCTGAGGCCAAGGTGGGAGGATCACTTTGAAGTCAGGAGTTTGAGACCAGCCTGAGCAGGAGCAAGACCCCTGCCCCAGGCCGGTCGCGGTGGCTCATGCCTGTAATCCTAGCACTCTGGGAGGCCGAGGCAGGCGGCTCGTTTGAGCTCAGGAGTTCGAGACCAGTCTGAGCAAGACTGAGACCCCGTGTCTACTAAAATTAGGAAGAAATTAATCGGCCAACTAAAAATATATAGAAAAAATTAGCCGGGCATGGTGGCACATGCCTGTAGTCCCAGCTACTCGGGAGGCTGAGGCAGGGGGATCGCTTGAGCCCAGGAGTTTGAGCTATGATAATGCCACTGCACTCTAGTCAGGGGACAAGCAAGACTCTGTCTCAAAAAAAGAAAAAAAAAAAAGAAGATTACATTATAAGGTGGTTTAAGAACACAGAAAAATGCTATAATGTTAAAATTAAAAAGCAGTATATAGCTTGAATATTTTTTGTGATTATTCTATGTAAAATAAATTTATTATGATATAACTATGTAAAATAAGTTTACTATGATCGTAACTATGAAAAATAAGCATTTAAAATACTGCAAAAACTCTAAAATATTAACCTGGTTCTACTTGAATCATGAGAGAATAGATGAGTTTTTTCTTGATACTTACATGTATTTTCCAAATTTCTTTTATAGTGAACATGTAGTACTTTCATATTTAGAGAAATGAAAATATACAAAGACTATTTCAGACAACTCTAAGCCAAAAAGGGAGAAATTGAAGGGAGTAGGGGGGAGAAGGAGAGAGAGAGAGAGAGAGAGCGCGCGTGAGTTCCTGGATAAATTTGGCTTCAGGCCCAGATGGAAATTATATCATCAGCTCTCTCTCTTTTCCCCTCCCCCAATATCTCAGCTCAGGCTCCTCTGTGTGGTGACCTCATTTTCTTCCATTTTCCAGGCTGCCGGAGAAATAGGTTGCCCACAGCTCTAGGCTTACATCATCTGCTTTAGGAGTCCCAGTGGAAAGAGACTGCTGTCTCCCAATGTCTCTATATCAATTCCAGAGAAGGACTCTTATAAAGCCTTCTTGGGCCATATGCCCACCCCAAGACTAATCACAGGGTCTGGGGAATGGAGTTTTAAGATTGGGAGGGCTTGTGACATACGCCCACATCTGTCCCAGAGGAGAGACTCTGGTACAGGAAGAGAGAAAAGGATGATGGCCAGCCAAGTTAAGAGAGATATTGGGGCTGGGCATGATGGTGCACTATAATCCTAGCACTTTGGGAGGCCAAGGAGGGAGGATTGCTCATGGTCAGGAGTTCAAGACCAGCTTGAGCAAGAGTGAGACCCCCATCTCTACAAAATACAGAAAAATTAGCTGGGTGTGGTGGCATGCGCCTGTAGTCCCAGCTACTCTGGAGGCTGAGGCAGGAGGATCGCTTGAGTCCAAGGGAACTTGAGGTTGCAGTGAGCTATGATGATGCCACTGCTTTCATGGCAACAAAGCAAGACACTGTCTCCAAATAAAGAAAAAAAAAAAGATATTGGTAAGATATTGCAACCACAGTTCACTGTCATTATCTACACTATTATCTTTCCATCTGTGCAATTCCAAAAATGTCCCTTACTGATTTTAATGCAACATCTTTAGGTACAGTTCATCTCCCAATGAGACAATCCAAAGTCTCACCTAGTGACCACACTGTCTTAAGGTCTAGTAACTCTGGGCCACATTCTTTCCTCTTAGTGAGGTGGAAATAGGGCTCTTCATGGTCCTGCAATACAAATGTCATCTACATCTTCTTCCCTGGCAGTGAAATAAGTTCTTTGGTGGGTCAGTCTTGCTACCCTGGTTCTGCACAGGTGAGGAGCAAATCTCCCTTGTCTATCTTATTCCAGGATTGCACTACTTTAGCCACCAACTTCTTGCTGGACTGATTATGCAGCCTTGGATATTGCCTTAGGCTTTGAAGAAGTAAAGGCTTATTTCCAAGTTGGGGTTTTCTGGGGTCTCTCTTCAGACTTCAGCTAACTTTTTGCGTATTTTATACCAGGGTATTCCATAAACTAGGGCTCAAGGGATCCTTCTGCCTCAGCCTCCGGAGTAGCCGGGACTGCAGATGAGAGCCACCATGCCTGGCTAATTTTTCTGTATTTTGTAGAGACGGGGGTCTCTCTATGTTGCTCAGGCTGGTCTTGAACTCCTGACCTCAAGCATAAAGTAGGCACCGACACCAGAAATCTTACCCTTCCCTCACAGTTTCTGTCTCTTAGCAACAGATCTCAGCTTTGCTTATCCTATAATATCATCTCTCAAGTTGCCCATCCTATAGTCTCCCATAATGGCCAACTTGCCCCTAGCCATATCCCAGTGGATAGTGTTTTGCCGCAAGCATGAATTTTAATTATGTTTGGCAGGGAATAACAGAGTTGAAAGAAAGTGATGAGAAAACAGGGTTCCCTAATTTGTAGGCTCTTTTTAAGTCCCCAGTGTGTTCCCTCTCTCCGTTGTATTAATTCAGATTGGAGCACAGAGTTCAGCTTTTTCAAGCCATCAAGAAGAATTATTTGACCCTCAGTGGTTCTGGACTGCTGGCTAGAGGCAGAACAGGCCTCCCCATGTGCGGTTGCCTTTCTGCTTTCAGACAAGTGAGCTTAGATTCAAACTTGTCCCTTCTTCCTATTACAGTTTAGCAGGGCTATAGAGTTTAGTATCTCCATGTTTGCATCATGGCAGTGTGACAGTATGTTCAGAAAAATGAGATACCATGTTTGGTTGGGCCTGGGTCACGTGCTCACCTTTGAAGGGGCAGAATTTACTGGAGAAAGGGACAAGGAGTGGGAAAACATGCTAAAGTAGACTGCAAGCCACAATCTAACCTTTATTTTTAAAAGAATTTAGTACTTTATATAAAAGTCCTCCAAACTAAAACTGCAAATGTATGCGTAGAGAAGATTCTTAGAATCACACCCTAATCTTTAAAAGTTACAAGGTGATCTCAAACAGAACAAGAAAAGAGTCAGAGCCATAGAACAAGGAAAACAGCAAAAGACTTTGCCACCCTGTCTTCACGCCATGAGAAATGCAAGAACCAATTCTATAAATATTCATTAACTTCTGACAGCTTCCAAATTAACATGTAGAGTCTAAATTTCAAAAGCACTTTTAGAAGATGCCTCACTCAATGTTATATCCATCATTTTCATTTACATATATGCTTTGTTTTTATAATAATATCTGTTTTTAAAGCCTCGTTTTTAGGTTTATATTATCATTTAGTGGATACCTATATTCCCAACCTAGAAGATTCCCTCTCTAGTCAAGAACTTTCTGCCAGCTTTGAACCCCCTTACTCAGAACCACTCTTGATCCTCAGCCTTTTTGGTTTTACATCTTGGTTCTCTATCTTGTTTTCCCCCATAACCCTATGTCCAATCCAGATCCCTGGCATAGTGAGACCAGCCCCCTTCATGGAAATAGGCTGGAAAATATAATTTCAACATGTCCCTAATTTCTTTTGAGTTTTTTAAAAATAAACTTTTCGTTTCAGGATAATTTTAGATTTACAGAAAGTTGTAAAGATAGTACAGAGAATCCCTTTATATCCTTCATCCAGTATCCTCTAGTGTTAACATCTTACCTAGCTAGGGTACATTTGTCAAAATTGTGAACAAATGTGAACCCGAAAGACCCAATCCTTCAAGATAGATCCCAAGTGGCTAACTGGGCCCAAATTAAAATAGAGCCAAGCGTCCATTTTCTAGAGGTCACACACATACTCTGAGTCCCCTGAAAACCTGCACCTCTTTAACTTTGGGACTTTCAGAGCTCACCTACTCCAACTAATTAGGGCTCATCTGTATCAACCAATCGGAACTCGGCTGCATCAACCAATCAGAACAAAGCAAGTTTCAATCCTTCATTTGCATAAATGGACATGATTGGGAACCTGGATGAGAACTTTTGCTATAAAACCTAAGCCTTCCCTTTGTTCTCTGGAGCACACATTCATTTTACACTGGAGTTTGTATCTCCCCTGTTTGCAAACTGTTCACTGGAATACTCTCCTCCAAACTCCTAAGAAATTAACATTGTTACACTACTATTAATTAAACTCCAGCCTGTATGGATCTCACCAGTTTTCCACTAATGATTTTTTCTATTCTAGGATCCAATCCAAGAGAGCACATTGCAGTTAGTCTGCTAAATTTTGAAACAAGTTATTTTTTCAATTCGTTTCCAGTTAAGCTATGACAATTATGATGAATGTGGCATTTTAATATTTAAGTTAAACTATTCATTAGCAAAATCAACACAAGTTGTCAAGATGCCCCTTATTCTGTAATTATGACTCCTCTAGAAAGAGTCTCTATTATTTGTTTGGCACATTCTAGCTATATACGGTTTCATACATTCTCTACAGGATGTAGTTTTCACAGCAGTAAGAGTCCAGAGAAGTACAAGAAATTCACAGCATTATAATTTTTAGTGGAAAACATTCTCATTCTTCCTAATGTAATTAGTACAGTTAGGATTTTATTCCCATGTCATGCTATAAGGATAGTATGAATATAACTTATTAATACATTATAATAATCATCACGGTCTGAGCCACAGAAACCTCAAAAGACCACAGAAACAGATTCCTGTCCAACCAACTTCTCTAGGGGGAAGGACACTTGCCAACAAAACCCAAAATCTGTCTCTAGGAGTAATAATCTGGAGTAATTTTGGGGAAAGTAAAAGTTACTTTACAATTTTAAATAAAGACATTTTTAGACCTGTAGAAGCTATCTTGTATTCAAGACACGTTTTAAAAAAAATTACATGTGTCTTTCATTTTAAGAAACTAATGTTTTAGGTATTTAAACAAAAGAGCTATAAAGAATTCTACTTGAAGTCAATTTAAGGACTTATTCAATCCAAGAAAAATACAGCATTTCACTAAGTGTATAGTCCATCTAGTTCCTGCCACAATTAATAGTTACCTTTATCAATAGTTGCTATCATTAAGCACAGGATGGTATGTGAAATTCTTATAGAAGGTGCTCTCTCTCTCCCAGAAAAAAAAAAAATTGTTTTAAGACTTACCTAAGTTATTTCGTAAAACCCAAAGAAAGCAAAGAAAGAGGAGGAGGCCAGGTGTGGGGGCTCATGTCTTTAATCCTAGTACTTTGGGAAGCCGAGACAGAGGACTGCTTGAGGCCAGGAGTTCGAGACCAATTTGAACAAGAGCCAGACCCCATCTCTACAAAAACAAATAGAAAAATTAGCCAGGTATGGTGGTGTGCACCTATAGTCCCAGCTACTAGGGAGGCTGAGGCAGGAGGATTCACTTGAGCCCAGGAGTTTGAGATTGCAGTGAGCTATGATGATGCCACTGCACTCTAGCCCCGGTGACAGAGTGAGACCCTGCCTCAAAAACAAAACAAAACAAAAAGATAGAGGAGAAATGCAACAGAGAACAACAAAATATTTTTCCACTATTAGAATATAAAGAAGGCAAATGAAGATACTATGTATTTAGGTTTTCATTTAGCACTTTGTTTTCTGGAAGAATAAGGAATATAGTAATTTGTCTAATTAATAAAAAAGAAAATAAAACAGAATATTTATTATACATAGCACCTTATTACTTCCTAATCACTTGCTTATCCATGATATCTTGAACAGTTAACTGGTGACTTTATATTTTAGGCACAGCTACTATGGGTGCTGGCACAAAGTAAACAATGTCTAATTGTCCCCTGAAGCCATTTCAAATGTCACTTCCTCTGAGAGGTTTTCTGATTCTTCCCAGCTCCAGTCTGAGGGTAGAATCTGTACTCTCTCCCCTTTGCTCCCAAGATACTCAACCAATTAATTTTACATATTTCTATGATAGCACTTATCACCTCTTTTAGGAACACCATCTTATTCAACTTTTAATCTTCATAAAAAGTAAGTGACAGTGTTACAGGCTGAATTGTGCCCCCCGATCTGTATTGGAAGCCCTAACAATCAGTACCTCAGAATGTGACTGTATTTGGAGAGAGAAAGGGCCTTGAAAGAGGTGACTCAGTTAAAATGAGGCCTTTTAGGGTGGGCCGCAATCCAATATGGCTGGCGTCCTTAAAATAAGAGGAAATTTGGATACACAGCAAGGCAGCAGGAATGTGCGCATATAGAGGAAAGACCATGTGAGGACACAGAGAGGTGGTCAACTACAAGCCAGAAGCCTCAGAAGAAATGAAACCTATTGACACCTTCATCTTGGACTTCTAGCCTCCAGAACTGTGAGAAAACCAATTCCTGTTGTTTAAGCAGTCCAGTCTTGGTATTTTGTTATGGCAGCCCTAGCAAACCAACACAGACAGTCATAGGGAAATGAGTGCAGTAACTGTTTCAAAAGCGCCACTTGTTATGTGTAATCGGCAGTTATTATGCATCTATACCTCGTATATAGATTATTTATGCACTTGCTTAGCAAGCTTTAGGAATTTATGTATCTCTGCATTCATGTCTCCTTTATGGTTGCCTATAAGTTCTATGGGTGGCTGTTTCTTTGCGTGTTAGGTAATTAAGTGAATTACTGTTTACAATAATTTACCTTGTCTTAAAGTTATTTTTGACTGGCAGATTCGTAGGGTATTTCCTCCTCCCCCAGAAACATGAGTTCACCAGCAGAAGCCAAAAATAACGTGCTCAACCTTCGTAACCCGGACCCTGGAGTAAACAGAGCGATAGGCACATGTCGAGATGTCGCGGGACTCACAGCACAGGACAGCTAGAGCCCCAGGAAGTTGTTAGTGCGCATGTGTCGGTCGTCCGGAAGCTACTGCAGTGGCTGCCGGGAGCGGGGAGGACGCCGGGAAGTAGACTTTGCACGATTGCCTTCATTTCTGTCGGATGGTTTTGGGGTCAGCTACGGCGGGATTTGGGGAGGCCAGGTAACTGTGTCAGCTGCAGTTGTAGATGCAGTTAATGCTGCATCCCTGTCGGGGTCCAAAGAAATGAGTCTGGAGGAACCAAAGAAAATGACAGAAAAGACTGGAGAAAGAAGGAGCTAGAAGAACAGTGGGGGAAATTGGCAATACTCCTGCAGAAGTTGATGAAGAAGGAAAAGACATCATCCCTCATATTCCTCGGTATATTTCTTCAGTGCCACGGTATATAGATCCATCAAAAAGACCTACTTTAAAGCACCAGAGCCACAACCACAGAAACAAAAGCAGTACAGCTATCCAGAGAATGGTAAAAGAGGGGCGTAAATGAGAATTCCGTAATTACGAAGTACCGCAAAAGAGCCTGTGAAAATTGTGGGACCATGACACACAATAAGAAAGACTGCTTTGAGAGACCCAGGTAGAACCAAATTTGCAGGTACTAATATAGCTCCAGATGAACATGTCCAACCTCAACTGATGTTTGACTATGACGGGAAGAGGGATAGGTGGAATGGCTACAATCCAGAAGAACACATGAAAATTATAGAAGAATATGCCGAAGTTGATCTGGCAAAACGAACATTGAAAGCTCAAAAACTCCAAGAAGAATTAGCCTCAGGAAAATTAGTAGAACAGGCTAATTCTTAAAAACACTAGTAGGGAGAAGAGGAACCAAATTCTCGGACGGAAAAAGATCGTAATAGTGAAGATAAGGATGAAGATAAATATGCAGATGATATTGACATGCCTGGACAGAATTTTGACTCTAAGAAACGAATCACTGTCCGGAATCTCAGGATTTGAGAAGATATTGCAAAATATTTAAGGAATTTAGATCCAAATTCTACCTCCTATGATCCCAAAACTAGAGTGATGAGAGAGAATTCTTATGCCAATGCTGGAAAAGAATCCAGATGAAGTGAGTCATGCAGGAGATAACTTCGTTAAATACACAGGAGACACCATTTCAATGGCTCATACACAGTCATTTGCTTGGGAAGCCTGTGACAAGGGACCTGAAATGCATCTGCAGGCAGATTCTACAAAACTAGAGTTGTCGTATAAGTCCTTCAAAGTAAAAAAAAGAAGACTTCAAAGAACAGCAGAAAGAAAGCATCCTGGAAAAGTAGAGTGGCCAAGAACATTTGGATGCCCCTCCACCTGAGTTGCTTTTAGCCCAGACTGAAGACTACATGGAGTACTGAAGACATGGGACAGTCATCAAAGGACAGGAGCGGGCTGTTGCCTGCTCTAAGTATGAGGAGAATGGGGATTTATAAAAATGCTTTTTTATAAATTAAAAAATTTATATTTCTTTAATTTATTTAACCCAGTATATCCAAAGTAATCACTGGAAATAAAATTACTAATGAGATATTTTACATTCTTTTTTTTTTTATGTTGTCTTCAAAGCTGATGAGTATTTCACACTGGCAGCATATCTCAATTCATATGGTAAATTGTAACAATCAAAGTGACATGTAGTTCTACCAAAATAATAGTTGTGTGTAATGCAAAAATATTTTACATTGCTTCAGTTTTTAAATTTACATCAATAAAAATGAAATAAAATTAAAAATTCAGTTCTTCAGTCATTCTAGCCATATTTCAAGTGCTCCATTGCCATATGTGTCTGGTGGCTCCTGTATTGGGCAGTGGGTGGAATATAGAGTATGGGACTCTGCCTCCAGGGCATACCTAATTGGAGCAGCAGTAGCCATTAACCACCACTGAGCCAATCAGATTCTTCCCCCCAGGATTTTGAATTTTGAACTGAGATACACAGAGACTGGAGAAGTTTGCCGCTGAGTCATGTTAGTGGCAGAATTCCAAAGGAAGGTTTGTGAGCAGCTGTTGCCAGGGTCACCAAAGCTTCCTTAGCTTCTATTCATGGTTGGTTGTTCAGGTCTTTGGATTCCTTGAGAGAGTCTAATATATTTCCAATAAGTTCTTTTTTCTTGTGCCAGCTCAAGTTGGTTTCTGTTCCTTGTAACATTAATTTAAATAAATAGATAAAAACCTTAGCAAATAAATTTCCTTAAGAGGAGATACATTAAAAAAATGTAATTATGCAGACATGTACACATTTATGCAAAACTGCTTTGACTACGTTAGAAAACTCATAATTGTCCAGGGTGTTATCAACTCTCAACAGAATGGAGCAATAATCATTCAAAACATTGATACAAAGAGAGCATTTATTCGGTTTTGGAATGCATTTGTGTGAATTGGGGATGGGGGAGGGGCAGAGCAAAAACAAGATACAGCTTCCTAATTGTTTTACAGAGAATTTAATCAGCATGAATTCTCCAAAAATGACGTTGATCACACAGCAGGTGCTTGATAAATGCATGTTGATTAATTGATTTAGAATACACCAGCTGTCGGTGAAAGAATGTGATCCACAATCAAACCATTTGACAGAAGAAAGCTAGGATGGCTTTTAAAATTAGTAACAACATTGAATTCTACATGCAAATAATCCAGAGACGGTGTTGCTGTCTTTAGTTCCATTCCTAGATGAGAATAAGATAATCATACTCTGCTTTGGAAGGAAGCTCTTTAGTGTTCAAGGCTGTAAATTGTAGGTAAACACATTCTCCAGTCATTTGTTCCCAGTCCTGGGTGTGTATCTGGAAGGGCTTTCAGTTGCAGATACCACTTGGGGGGTTGGTGTTGTGGGGAGCACATGCAACCATAAGTGATCTCCCCTGATCCTAGGGAGCTTCCATTTTTTCTCTTCTTAGCATCAGATAATCAACATTTAAATTTCACTAGGTTGAAAAAGAGAATTAAAAGAGGATTTCAGAATATCAGGCTTAAATGCGTGGAGGTGAATCTAATCAAGCCTCCGAAATTACTACCAGTTTACACAAAGTATCAGATAAAGAATGTACACAGGAAATCAAGAAGGGGTGGGGGAGGAGGGGAGGTAAAAACCTACCTAATAGGTACGATGAATAATATTCAGGTGATGGGCACACTTACAGCCTTGACTAAAGCATTATAAAGCTAGCTATGTAAAGAAAATATTTGTACCTTCTTAATATTCTGAAATAAAAAAAATACAAACATAAAGAATGCATACAGGGATACGATCAGCCAAATCCATGATATGGAAAATTCTACAGAACAAATGACCTGGCTTTTTCAACAAATAACACATTCTAGAATTATTTTTTAATTCTACAATTACATTGGAAGATGGTGTCCTCTTGTAGACCATTGTTTTAGGCTGGGTTCCCTAGATACAAATTTCAAGGTGGAGAGCTGCATGCGGAAGTTTATTGGAGAGAGACCTCTGTGAGGAAGTGAGGAAGGTGGGATTAGACCCTGAAGAAACTGATCCCCGTTAGGTTCCAGTGGTGGTCTTGGTCATCCCATGGGGAGTTTTAGAGCGAGGATGGCCCTTCAGAGTTGTCCCAAATTGAGGCAAGGGCGCTGGGCTATGTATTCTTGCCCTCGGCCAGGAATCCCTCCTGCCCTCATTTGATATGGGCTGCCTCCTATAGCTTTAGGAGAAGCAGTTCCTTGCAGGCAAGGGGTGTTGCCAGTGAGGGATGCAGCTGTGAGACAACAGTAGCTGAAATTCCTAGCAGTTCTGAGATGAGAGTGTTGGCCCTGAAGAGGAACTCTCAATGGAGAACAACAGTATCCATTACAATAATAAGAAACAATTCAATCCTGAGATTAGTGACACCTAGCTATTATTCAAACCATAATTTGCATAATATCATGGATATTATATTTATAAAATTCTAAAATATCATTACCATAAAAGTTCTGGCATATGATATTATACATAATATTTGATATTATCTGATATCAGTTGTTCTATATTTTGACATAGGAAAATAAAGCACTGTGTTATATTCACTTGTTAAACCCTTTAATTATACCACCATTTTGGGAATGCTTTTTGGGGGGCACTTTCTTTGTTTGGCTCTCAGACTGCCAAACTTGTCTTCCTCCCACCCCACTGGCCACTCCTTCTTCATGTTCTCTGATGACTTCTCCCCATCTCTGGCCTCTGAATTGTGGAGTGCTTCAGGAGGCTTAGTCCTCCGACCTCTTCTTTTTCATTTTTCAAAAAAATTTACTTTCATTTTCTAGATGTTCTCATCTAGTCTCACAGCTTTAAGTATCATGTATACCTTGATGACTCACTGATGTTTATCTCTTCCTTGAACTCCAGGCTGGCATATCCAAATGCTTATTCAACGTCTCTACTTGGGTATCTATCACATCTTAAACTTAACATGTTCAAACCAAACCTATTATTTTCCCTCACTCCCATCCCCTGCAAAAATGCCTCATCCCACAGTCTTCAAAAATCTCCACAAATAACAACCCTACTCTCCCAATTGCTCAAGCCAAAAATCTCGGACTTGTTCTTGAGTAATCTAAAGAAAATTTCAGACATTTTGCCAATTCACTCATAGATGCTTCATTACACACTATAAGTGATAAGGACTTTATTTTCTTTTCACATGAACACCACAGCTAACAAAATTAATGTAATTCTTTAATATCATCTAATATCTGGTCTATATTCAAATATCCCCAATTATTTTAAAGATGCCATTTTATACTTGTTCTGTTCAAATTAAGATTGAAGTAGGGGACAAAGTCAATAAACAATTAAATATAAAATATGTCGAGTGGTAAGCAATATTGCAGAGTAGGGGGCTAGACAGTGAAAAATAAGAGGGACTATTTGATTGGCTATTTAACCCAGAATTCAAGAAAGTCCTTCATGATAAAGTGACATTTGAGCAGAAATTGGACTAGTGTTTCAAGGAGAACATGATCAATTGTGTCAAATGCAAATTGTGTTCTTGGGTACCTTGACTAAAGCTGCTTTTGTGGAATGGTGGAGGCAAATGTCTGACTGGAATGGCTTCAGGAGAGAAGAGGAAGATGAAGTGGAAACAGCATATAAAACAACTCTGTAGAGAAATTTTCCACATAGGGAAGCTAACAAGTGGGGCATTGACTAGAAGGAATGTGGAGCCAATGGATTATTTTTTTTCCAAATGGGAAATATTACAGCATGTTTGATATTAATAGGAATGGTGTAGTAGGGTGAAAACACTGATGATGCAGGAGAGACAGAGAACAATTACTAGAGAGAGGGCCTTGAGAATGTAGGAGGGGATGGAATCCAGTGCACAACTGCAGATGGTGTCTTTAGACAGGAGGATGGATGGTGTATCTATAGTAACAGGAGAGAAGGCAGAATGTGTGGGCCTTGATGCTTGTAGGTCAGTAAATGTGGTGGGAGTGGTGGAAGTTGTCTTCTCAGTGAAGTAGGAAGCAAAGTCGTCAGCATAGGGATCAGGAGATGTTGGAGAGTTGAAGAGAGGAAAAGCAATGAAATAGCCCCTTAGGACAGTCAAGATGAAGTGTGCTAGGGAATGTACTGGACTCTACTAAAGGCCCATTCGTGGCTGGGGCCACGAATTTGCAGTGAGTATCTTCTACGTGTTTTTTTTTTTTTTTTTTTCCCCAGTCACATGTAGCTGCTGGGTGTGACATAGGAAGAGAGTTGGATTTAACTGGGCCCGGAGTTTGGCCATAAAGTACAGTGAAGGGGGAGAGAGGTAAAGGGTTTGAGAGTGTATGCAAAAGAGTAATTATAATGACGGACCATGAAACACAAGCTGGAGAAGTAGAAAAGAGAGAACACAAGGGGGAAGTTATGGGCAGTGAAAACATGATAATGGCCTGTAGGTTTCAGAGGGAGTGGGAGATTGTGGGAGTCAAGGAATAGTGAGAGTGAGCTGGAAAAATAGAAGGTGGTGGTAATTTAAGGCAAAAATGTATAGCCTAAAGTTAAGGGAATTGGGGAAATATGCAGTCTTATGTACTGATAGTGGTAATGTAAATTAGTATCACCTCTTTTGGGGGGCAACATGGAAATATCTATCAAAATATTAAATGCCTTTGGTCTAGCAGTTCTTTTTCCTGGAATTCATCTAACAGTTATAGTTGCATATTTGCGTAAAAGACACCAGTGTGTTCTTTGCAGCATTGTTTATAATGAAAAAAGACTGGAAACAACCTAAATATCCATCGATAAGGGACTTAATAAATATTGATACAACACTACACGGGTTTACTGCACAACCATTACAAAAGAATGATTTAGAAAATCACCACTTTAGGCTGGGTGTAGTGGCTCATGCCCGTAATCCCAGCACTATGGGAGGCTGAGATGGGAGAATCACTGGAGGCCAGGAGTTTGAGACCAGCTTGGGTAACATAGCAAGACTCTGTCTCTACAAAAATAAATAAATAAATAAATTAGCTGTTTATGCAAGGACACACAGAGTGGTATAATGAACATTGGAGATTCAAAACAGGGGAGGGTGGAAGGGAATGAGGGATAAAAAATTACCTACGGGGTACAATGTACACTATGCAGGTGATGGGTACACCAAAAGCCCAGACTTCACCATTATACAACATATAGATGTAATGGGATTCAACTTGTACCACTAAGTCTATTAAAAATAAAATCAGCTGGGTGAGGTGGCACAAGTCTATAGTCCCGGCTACTGGATAGGCTGAGATGGGAGGATCGCTTGACCCCAGAAGTCCGAGACTGCAGTGACCTATTATCACACCACTGCACTCCAGCCTGGGTGACAGAGGGAGACCCCATCTTAAAAAGAGAAAAAAAAAAGAAAGAAAAGAAAATCACCATTTTAAAATCCCAATGTAATTGATTCAGGCAAGGATCATCAATGGATGCTAAAACCATTGAGTGAAAAAGGTGGTTGGGAAACGGGATATTCACACTGCCTCAAAGAATCACCCCACAGACTATTTTTTTAATTTTATTTTTCTTTCCTCTCCCATTCTTTTCGCAGGATTTAGCCCACAAGGTTTTAATCACAAAGGAGAAGGGTGCCTTTGCACTGGAGAAATCTAGCAGATGTCATCTGAGCCAAACGACCATCAGCATCACTAGCAATGGAACAGACTGGCATTGTGGGCTTTCTGATGTGATGCAATGGGAAGTATAACATCTATGATATTCTTGCAAAAAATGTTTCACTTGAATCTAATAATGATAAAACTATTAGATAAATCCAGAATGTGGGATATTCTACAAGGCAATTGCCCGTATTCTTGCAAAATGTCAATGTCATGAAAGACTAAAAAAAACAACAGCAAGGGACAATAAAGAGAGTAAAGAAACATTTCTATTATATGTAATGAGTGAGACTTCGATTGAATTCTAGACAGGAAAAAAAGCTATAAAGGACATTTGGGAGATAATTGGGGAAATTTGAATACAAGTTATATGATAAACATTATAAAACAGGTATTAAATTTCTTGAGTCTGCTAATGGGACTTTGGTTTTGTAAGACAGCAGTCCCCAACCTTTTTGGCACCAGGGACTGTTTTCATGGAAGACAATTTTTCTGTAGATGAGGGGCGGGGGAATGGTTTTAGGATGATTCAAGCGCATTACATTTATTGTGTACTTCATTTCTATTATTATTACATCATAATATATAATGAAATAATTATACAACTCACCGTAACGCAGAATCTAATGCTGCCACTGATCTGACAGGAGGTGGAGCTTAGGCAGTGATGGGCGTGATGGGAGGGGATGTCAATACAGATGAAACTTTGCTCACTGGCTGTTCACATCCTGTTATGTGGCTCAGTTCCTAAAAGGCCAAGGACTGATATCGGCCCAGGAGTTGGGGACTGTGGTTGTAAGATGTCCTTGTTCTCAGAGAAACATGCAAGTGATAAATTACCATGCTGTCTGCAATGTGTTTCCAAATGACTCAGCAAAAACAAAGAAAGAGAAACAAAGCAAATGTGGCAACAAAATTTTAACCATTTGTGAATTGAGATATAAGACACAGGTGTTTCTTATGTTACTCTTTAATCTTTCTGTAGGTTTGACATGTTTTAAAATAAAACTTTAGGAATAAAAAAGTAACATAGAGCTATGAGCACCAATCATTATGTTAGTAGCACTGGAACCAAGATTTTCAACATAAGTGAAAAGAGATGGAAATAAAAAATCAAACCAGCCACATAAAACTCTGTAATCTTAAATCTGAACAGTCTTTTACAGGACCTGTAGAGTCCCTGTGGAGAGGAAAATGAAATCCCGCTACCTAATTTTTCTGTTGGCCATATTTACATAGTTACAATATGTAAATGATTGTTCACGATTTTCAATTTTTAGCGGTCTAAGAACAAAACAGAGAAAACTCAAATATGGTCACCAGTGAAAATAGAAATGCCAACTTTGTAAATGTGAAAGTAACCGTATAAGCACAGAAAGCAGGAGGAAGAGGGAGAAGATGGGAAGAAGGAAACTTATCTCATCTAATGCAGTGGTTTATTAGTAAATCAAGAAACAGTAGTAAAGGCCCATTGTTTAGAATTAGAGAAGTAACCATTAAAAAGTCTTGGTAGATGGCTGGGCACGGTGGCTCACGCCTGTAATCCTAGCACTCTGGGAGGCCTAGGCGGGCGGATTGTTTGAGCTCAGGAGTTCGAGACCAGCCTGAGCAAGAGTGAGACCCTGTCTCTACCAAAAAAAATAGAAAGAAATTAATCGGACAACTAAAAATATATAGAAAAAATTAGCCGGGCATGGTGGCACATGCCTGTAGTCCCAGCTACTCGGGAGGCTGAGACAGTAGGATTGCTTGAGCCCAGGATTTTGAGGTTGCTGTGAGCTAAGCTGACTCCACGGCACTCACTCTAGCCCAGGCAAAAGAGTGAGACTCCGTCTCAAAAAAAAACAAACAAAAAAAAGTCTTGGTAGAAGCTGGGGCGGCAGCACAAGCCTCTAGTCCCTGCAACACCGAGGCTGAGGCAGGAGGATCATTTGAGCCCAGCAGTTTGAGGCTGCAGTGTTATGATGGGGAGCCCTGCACCCCAGCCTGGCGACAGTGCCAGACTAGGTCTCTTTTAGAAAAGAAAAGAAAAAAAAAAAAAAAAAAAAGCCTTGAAACAGAAACAGTTAAAAGTGGTGTCTTCTGGGAAGTTCAATTCAGGGTGGCAGAGGGCGGGGCGGTTGACTATGTTTTTTCATTATAAGCCCTACTTGTTTTTTTCCATGTGTGTAATTATTGTGATAAAATGTTTTAAAATAAGGAAGTTCTAATAAGGAAAGGGGAATGACTTATAATTCATAATGCCCGGTGATTAAATTATATCAGTTTTCACAGAAGTTCCAGGATGGGATTGGTTATTAGAGGATCTATCAGCAGAGGAGCCTCATGTAAAGGGAGGAGAGAGGAAAAAAGGGAGAGAGAAGATGGGAGGGAGGGGAGAGGGGAGAAGGGTGAGTAGGGTAACAGGGCAATAAAAGCTTTTCAAACACAAGGTGTGTTGTCAGAGGTAATTTTGAGCATAATGCAATGTATTAATCACATTATCTATCCAACTGTGTCCCAGGAACTAGGAACTTGGACCAAAGCTCAGGGGAGCAATAGCTATTAATTTAGAAAAGAGTGAAATCCCTGGAGTCTCTGAAGGTGTGAGTTGCACAAAGCAACACTGCTCAGTAGAGGTCGGGAGGTGGCAGCGAACATTGCTATTGTCTTAGCAGACTAGGGACCCAGGCTGGATGTGTGTACCCAGAAGAATCCTCCTGGGCACCAGGACCTCCTTGCAGAAGCACATGAAGCACTTCGTGAATTCTGAGGGAGAGAGGAGGCTTTGCTGTGGGTATGGGCTAAACTACAAAAATACTGTTGTCTTTTTAAATTTTTTTTTTGAAACAGGTTCAGAAGGTATATACTGTTCTCTTAATGTTATTATAACCCATAGTAGGCACAGCCTGGTGTGGCCCATAAAAACATGATCAGTGCGGCTGATTTTATAGCAAAAAGCATTAAGGGAGACAAACAACATTATACCATGATTAAAGATACATTTAAAAATGAAAACATAAATGCTATAATGGTAAGTCTCAAACATAATCCAGCAATGAAATAGAGTTGTGATTTGACAGAGAGGCAAGGATAAACCTTTCTGGCTGCAGCATTATGGGGGATAACACTGGATAGATTATATTATTATTCCCTGTTATTTACCACCCTCCCTAGGAAGGATTATGTCCACCAACCCATTCCCATTAAGGTTAGCCTTTTGACTTACTTTGGCCTATGGAATGTGTGCAGAAGTGATTCATGCCCCACATCCGAGCAGAAGCTTTAGGAGACATCTGGCAGTTCAGACATGAGGCCTGTATGTCCTACACAGAGGTTGCTCTTTCAGCCTACATCCTGGAATGAAGATTCTGGAACAGAGCTTGTAACCACCATGTACAGTGGATGAGTAATAAACCTTTGTTGTTGTCAAGCCACTGTGATTTGGGGGATTTTTTTTGTTCCATAACATAATGTAGTGAAAGCTAACTATCATACATCATAATCTTAAAATCCTTTTGCTACCAACACCCAGAAAATCTAGTTAAATTCTAGCAAACATAATTTTAAATGCATACACTCCTAAGAAAGCAAGGGAAATCTCCACAACCTCTAAATGAAGGGGATACTGAAACAAAGTATAAGCTCTTGATATGAGGCCACAGCTATAAATATTATAGTAATAAGAAAAAAGAGAAATGTAATAAACCTAAAAAAAGTCTGGAAAAGAAAATGGGTAATTTCTTAAAGGCAAGTGAGAAAAAGGGAAATATTAAAAACAAAAGCAGAAATGAACAAATTGAGTAACAGAAAAGCAGAACATGAAATACATGTTCCCAGTGACTATACTTACTTGCTTAAAAATTGTTTCTAGAGTGACCCTCTCTCTGCTGTGGTCCCACTCTCTTACTATGAGGCTTAATTTCCAAACTGGCATGGGTTTGATGTTTACTCTGAGAAAACTAATACATTTTGGGCACATTAATAATATTTAACAACAATTAATTAAGGTTACATATAGAAACGATTTAAATTCTGAACAAATGTTTATGTTTCCTTAAAAAATAAAAAAAGAAAATATTCTCTCTGTTTACTCTGAGAAAACTAATACATTTTGGGCACATTAATAATATTTAACAACAATTAATTAAGGTTACATATAGAAACTATTTATATTCTGAACAAATATTTATGTTTCCTTAAAAAATAAAAAAAGAAAATATTCTCTCTCAGACACTCTACATCTTGCCCTTATTGTTGTCATGATCTAGGTCAGTGTTTTTTCAATTGAGGGTTACAACCTGCTGGTAAATCATGAAATTAGTTTAATGGGTTACAATTTACATTAAAACATAGAAAAGAATAGAATTTGAAAATATCAGAGTGCAATGCATGCAGGTAAGGTAAGTACTGTTTCATGAAACTTTAGTTTTAGTTCTATAACATGCGTGTGTCCTAGGGTGAGATTAAAAATGTATATTTTACTCCAGGTGGATTAGAGGCAAGTTTAAAAGTCACTGATTTAGACCCTTGTAATCAAAGGTGAGGTTCAAATATTTCACAGCTGGTAACGCTTGGGCGTAGTCCAGTCAGAACTAAAGCTGGCTGCAATGTTGGAACCCTGGGATGCCAGGAGTTACCCCTTTTATGCTGGGGTGAGGGGCCCAAGGGAAGGATCAGGATGGCAGAGGCAGCAGTGGGTTTGGGGCTTTAGGAGTGTATTAGTTTTTGATTGCTGCTGTATTACCAAAACTTTAGTGTTCTAAAATAACACAAATTTATTATCTTACATTTCTGTAAGTCAGAAGTCAGGCATGGGTCTCATTGAGCTAAAATCAAGCTGTTAACATGGCTGTGTTCTCTCTGGGGGCTCTAAGGAAAAATTTTTTCCTTGCCTTATTCAGCTTCTAGAGGCTGCCCACATTGCTTGACTCATGGCCTCCTTCCTCTATTTTCAAAGCTAGCAATATTGCATCTCCCTCCAGCCCTTCTATAGTCACATCAGCTCTTCTGATTGCAGCTGAGACAGGTCCTCCACTTTTAAGGCTGTAGAGCCTTAAAGTGGTTAGATTGGTCCCACCTGGTTAAGCCAGAGTGAACTCCCCATTTCAAGATCCTTAACCTTAACCCCATCTGCAAAGTCCCTTTTGCCATGTAAAATAACATTTTCACAGATTCCAGAGGATTAGGGAATGGATGTCTTTGGAGGCCATTATTTTGCCCACCACAATGGGTATGGAAAGGTGTCATTATTTGAACAACCAACACAGTCACACCTGTGCATACTGCCTGAGTGGAACTAAAGACAGGTCATCTGTGAAATGACCCATTGGGAGTCTCTATGCAATACTCCATGAATGTGTCTTGAATGGTCACCCTATCTCCTCCAAGAGGAGAGAGGGGAAAGTTTAAGCTATGCAAACTGATATGACTCAATCCATTGCTTTCACATCTTCAGTATTTTCTTAGGAGGTTTAACTATGAAAAGGGTTTATCACCTCAGACTCAGGAGAATTGGGGGAGAATTGTGCACAAACTTAAGTATCTAACAGAAATACTCTTCTTTTTATCACAAGTGAAAATTTGAAATGTATAATATATGAGCGCTTATTTTATTATCTTTATAAATATTAATTTCCCTTAGTCATATAATATGCATTTCATAATGATGGCAAGTGGTAGCTTTTAAAAAATGAAGTTCCAGAAAGCCATCCCGACTTTTATAATTCTAAACTGTTTCATAATTTTGGAAAAAAGTCTCTGAAACAGCATTTCAAAGTGGTACTCCACAAAATATAGTCAAATTAAAAGTGTCCGTGCACATGTACATACAACCTGGAAAGGAGCAAATTTCATTTTAAAAAACTAACGTTTTAAGTTCATAAGATCTTTTAAAATTAAACGTGCTTTACTGTACAGTAGAATTTTTCAAAACAATCTCTGAAATGATCTATGCATTCTTACCATTAGAGCAATCATTGTGCTCAGCATTGCTCATTGTATGTCTTTCATGTCAACTAACAAAATAGGAATTAACTCATTTTTGAGTCATTTAATTCCAGCTACAAAAGCCCAGTGAACTCTAACAAAGCACTTGAATCAGTGAGGGTGGAGGAAATAGAAGTGAAAAAAAATTCCACATCAGGTATCAAATGATGGTAATGTGAGCCTTTTACAAATGCTTTTGGATATGCCTGGGTGGTATACGAGAGGAAGTTAATTTGGAGACATAACTCTATTATGCTGTTTTACTCAGTTGTCTAAGGACATCGAAGGATGCTAATTTATGTAGCTTTTGTATTTTGGGTTGACTCATTTTTCTTCCATTATAAAAGGAGACTTTCCATATAATTAGTAAGCTGGATTTTTTCGTGTGAATCTCATTAGCTCTTGCTACTTAGACAAAAGGAAAGGTTTTTATTGTTGCTTGCCTACGCCCATCTCCAGTTTTGAAGACAAAATGTTTAATTGGAAAGATGGAGTCTTTTTCAAAATCTGTCCTTTGTCAAGTTAGTTATCTGTGCATCTACCCCTGGACCTGATCTATGCTGTTCATTCTTCCCTATCTCAACCATCCTTGACTCCCTATCCCGGTCTTGTGCTACTGCCATCTTAGCAAGCCTCAGCAGCAAGATATCCCAAGAAATGATTGGAAAGAAAGTGATTAGTGCTATACACTTCTCCAATCATCCAGAAGTAATTTGCTATCAAATGTAATTGATTAAAAATTATTCAACATGCACCTGATTGACCGATAATATTATTGTGCCAGTTATTTTCCTATCGACTCAATGTCACGCTCTCCTTTCTGTACTCTATTTTACAACTGCAGGGCTAGAAGCCTGTATACTCCATTTCCCAGACTCCTTTACCAACTGGCTTCCAGTCAGGTTTAGCCAACGACAGTTACTGGTGGGAGAAAAGCCATTCTGGTCTGACCACACCAATGGTGGGGGTTGTCTCAAAGGCAGATTCCGCCCTGGCCACAGGTAATCTCCAGCAGCAAATTCAGCTAGAGGGCTCCAGCCTAACAGCTTTCTCGTCTCTGGGCAGCATTCCTTCCTTTCTCTCCCTTTCTCCTCTAGCTCTTCCAACACCTTTGTAAACATTTCCCAGAATTAAATCCCTTTCTGTACAGTAGCTTCTGTTTTCCTTACTGGGCTGATGGGACTGATTATAGACCAAACTATTCCCATAGGTACCAGAGCTTTGGGAAGTCAAGATGTTTATAAATGAAAATAGTGTAACACTTCTCTGGAATCCACTTCTTCCTCCAAACTGTTATTGTGCAAGTTTTATGCAGTTCTTAGTCTAAAGCACATGAGGCTCTACCCAAATGCAATAGATTACAGAGTTTGGCTCCTGTTTCAGAATACACATGGGATACTGAGTGTGTGGTTTGGGCAGCCTGGAAAGTGGCTATGGACAACAGTGGAAGTCCTTGGCCTTTGGGCTATATAAATAGCTAGGTTTATCTTCTGCTCAGGGATAGTTCAGACTGAGGTCTCAGACTCTGGTACCTCCTTGAAAACTCATTGAGAATATTTAGTAATTTGCAAGTGAAGAAGTAAGTTGGTCAGGCAATAGAAGGTTGAGTGGTAGTTTAGTTGCTCTCCTACCTAGGTCTT
>RJWJ010004978.1:0-71509 GCA_004363605.1 Indri indri | reverse complement strand
TGCATTTGTTGCTGTTTGTAGTAAAATAAAAAATAAAAGGAGCTGGTCTATAAATAGAAAATAGCTATTAGCAAATTAATTAATGTCTAGTGTCCTATTTGTTTGTTTCACCATGAAGAATAATTATTGGCTTAACTAAGAATTTGGGCTTTGATGAGAAAAACATTAAATGAAATATTGAGAGTGTCACTATGTTTGCTTGCAAAATTACACTGGTTCATGGAATTCAAGTGGAGAATCATTGCCAGTAGGTAGAAGTAATTAGGTCCAGAGAAAAGTGCATTTTAAATAAGTAACAATAATCAATACAGAGGTAATCGCTGCACTATTAATTTCCAGAGAAAGAGAGTCCACTTCTTCTTGCTAAACTAAAACAGGGGTGGGTGAGGGGAATCAGAATATTGGTTAATGAATATAAAACAGAACTCTATAAAGAAGGAACATGGGATAACTGGAGTCAGATGATCAGGTGTTTAGGGAAGGGGCAGATTCAACAACTAGGGAAGGTCAAGAGGGCAGAAGGTGAGAAACAGCTTCCTTATCCTTGTCTGAAACCAAAACAGATATTCAGGCCACAATGGGTAAAGGCTGGAGGGCCTTAAAGACAGAGCTGCTCTTTGCATTGTCTCTACCCCACAGAACTCTCACTCACAGGTTTCTCCAGAGGCTTCTTCCACTTACCTGTTGTCTTACTTTCTAACAGCCCCATACTACTCAGGAGTAACACTTCAACACAGTTCAGTGACCGACCTCAACCTTAATCGCTACTCAGTGAATAGACCTGTCCCCAGAGGATAACATTCTGGTTTACGTTTGTCTTGTCTTTTCCACCATTCTTCCTTCATCACTGTATAGAAAAGGTAAATCTAAACATGTTCAGGGTGACATCAGCCAAATACATGACCATATTATCATTAAATACAGAAGACACAGGTTCGTTTTAAAAGCATGTGAAATACAAGAAGCTGACAGAGGTCAATAATTAAGGTTCTAGTGATGACGCCGTAGAGTGTGTTTTGATCTTGGAGAAAAGAGAATAAGCAAATATTAGGGAAATATCGGGATTCTATTCTTTCTTAAAAAGATCTATGTCTAAGAGTCATTTTTTGGTAGGGGAGGTTAGAACAGTTTATAGTGTTGTTTTTCAATATCTAGTGGTATATATCATCTGAGTAACAAAATCTGGGGGCTCACATTTTTGTCTCTGCATTAGATAAGCAATGCTAGATCCTGACCTGCAATACTGAGAACTGAGGAAGATATCCTTTCTCTGTGACATTCTTCTAAAATCAGGGGTTGGCAAACAACAGCCTGTGGGCTGGCTGCCTATTTTGGAAATAAAATTTCATTTTAGTACAGCCACTATCATTTGTTTCTGTATTGTCCGTGGCTGCTCTTGTATAACAAGAGCAGAATGCGATGGAAAGCAAAAGGCCAGCAAGCCTTTACTCTGGTTCTTAACAGAAAAAGTTTCAGAACCTCTGTTCTTGACCAGCAATGTCCAGTAGATCTTTCCATGATGATGGGAATATTCTGTCTGTGCTGTACGATACAACACCACCAGTTGTATATGGCTATTTACATTTAACTTTAATTAAAATTAAATTAAATTATAAATTTAGTTGTCATTGGTGACAAGTATGATTAAGAAACCTTATTTGAAATTGAACTTATTTTAATTAATTTAAATTAAATCTAAATAGCTGCATGTGGCTAGTGGCTACCTGATCACACAGCACACTCCTAGGCTTAGGTATATTGTTTACCAAAATTATTTAACAGAGCTTGGTGTTGTTTTAAAGCTGAATGGATCCTCTGTATATTTATATGCTCAGATCAACATAATAGATTCTATGACACTTGGCTCCTTTCTGCTTACTATCTTCCTGGTAAAAATGAATTTTTTTCCCACCTTTTTATCCTTCGGCTTAGCTGACCCAGAATTCTATGCACGATGCTTACATGTGAGAAAGCTTAAAGTAAAACTTTCCTGTGCTTACCCTTACATTAACTTTGAGTGGGCCTTCTTTTCTACTGTAAGCATTTGATCACATATTAGAAAGCATAAAATTCCCTGTAACATTTCCCATAAACTTCATCATGTAAGTATTGATATAGAATATTTTACTTTTGTTCAGTTTTAAATGTCTGCAATGTTTTATTATTCTCCTTTGACCTTTTATTTGTTTGGAAGCACCTTTTGGAAATTTCCAAATAGACTAGGTTTTCCGGGCTATCTGTTTGTTTTGGATTGAATGTAGTTAATTATGCTCTGGTCAGAAGCTGGTTTGACTAATATTAATTTTTTGAAATTTGTTGTAGATGACTTTAAGTCCTAACACATGGTCAGTTTTTGCAAATGTCTTCTTATATGTACTTGAAGAGAATATTTTTTGATAAGTTCAATGCCCATTATCCATATATGACATCAGGATTTATAATTTGGCCTTCAAATCATATCATTATGGATTTTTTCTTTGCTTGATCTGTTTGCTTTACTTCAAGGTATGTGCTTAAAATTTTAACAAGGACCATAGCTTTATCCATTTATCTTTGTAGTTATGTTAAATTTTCATTATATATTTTGAAGCTATGTTATTAGATACTTGCAATTTTGTAATTGCCAAACCATCCTGTTGAATTGCAACCTTTATCTTTATGCATTGCCTTTTTATCTCTTATATTGGTTTTTGCCTTAAATTGTGTTTACCTTCATGATATTAATATAACTACAGTAGCTTTCTTTTGGATAGATACCATTCCCTGTATTTTTTTCAGACCTTTACATTTTAAAATCTCTTCCTATGTTTTACATATCAATAGCATAAGAGCAGCATGTAACATGGTTTTCTTTCTTAAATTCCAGTATGAAAATCTATTTTTTAACTAGAGAATTTATGTTACTTATATTTATAATGATCGATAATTGGATTCATTGCTCATATCTTATCGCATGCTTTTAACTAATCAAATTTTTTTCCTATTTCTTCCTTCACCAAGTGTCTTGACTTATTTTTTACCTTTTTCTCATTCTATTTTTTCCCTACTTGTTTGACATTAGTGGTTGTATGTCATTAATTTATGGTTTCTATCTCTTTTTTACATCAATATTCAAATTAATAAAATCTAAAATTAAAAAATATCTTTACCTTCTTCTTGAAACTCCCTGATCAAACACTCAATGTTTGTTTAGATTTACCCTACATTATTGAAAGTTTTTTGCTCAATATTCTTTTTTTTTAATCAGGCATCATATCCCTGGGCTGAGCTATAATTCTCTAGTCTTTATTTGTCCTTATTACCAAAACATTATTTTGCTATGTATAGAATTCTGTATTCACAGATATTTTGTCTCAGCATATAGAAGCCGTTATTCCATTGTCTTCTGGTTTTAATTATTGTTACTGAGAAGTCTGTCACCTGTTAGACTGCCATTCCTTTATAGTTGATCTCTCATGTCACTGGATGGTTAGAAGAAATGTTTTCTTTGGTGATCTCTAATGTGTGTTCCTGTGATTTCTTTTGGAAATTTTAGATCTAAAGATTGTTTTCTTTGAATAATTGTGAAAAAATTCTTAGCCACTTTTTCTTAAAATAGGGCTTCTTCTCTATTCTTTCTCCTTTTTTCCTCCTGAAAATATATTTAGATATATGATATTTCTTTTTCCTTTCATCATCCCTCTCTGTCAATCTCCCTTTCATATATATTTGTCTCTTTAGTGTTGCATGCAGGGTAGTTTCTTTGACCCTCTCTTTCCATTAATTAATTCTTTCTTCAGCTTAGTCACTTTACTATTTTTGTTTATCTGTTTAATTCAGGAGTCAGTAAACTATTTCTTAAAAGGACCAGAGTAAATTTTTCAGGCCTCTCGCCCCCGTGGTCTCTGATGTAACCATTCTATTCTGCTGTTGCAGCGTGAAAGCAGCCATAGATGATACAGAAGCACATGGGCATGGATATGTTTAATAAAATTGATTTATAAAATCAGGCAGCTGCCCATGGGCCATAGTTTACTGACAATTATTAAATACTTTAATGTATTGAGTTTTTAACATTATTTTCTGTTTTTAAAAGAAACTGTTTGCTTTTTTTAAACTACTTTTATATTTCTAATAGCATTTTATACTTCGTATGTATTTTCAACTATCTCTTTTATATTTTAAATATATCAAAAGTAATTATTTTATATCCTTTTGCCTGACAATTCTAGTATCTAAATTTGTTTTTCAACATTATTTCTTACTGCCTGTTATTTCTACTGGCTTACACTTACGGTTCCTTACTCACTTGTGTACCTAGTGATTTGGATTGTGTTACTCATTTTTTTTTTTTTTTTTACTGAAATTTAATGAGGCCTGGATTAGAGTTATATTATTCCAGGGAAGATTTACATTTTCCTCTTCTACTTGCTTGAGAGACTACTAGCCAATGAAAACTTTAAATTTCTCCTTCAAGAGTGATTTTACAATCCACAGATAGTGTTAATTCAGACTACAAACATGTATTATTTGTGGTTGCCAATCACAAGAAATATATATTTTTCACATGCATAACAAGCCTCTTGTGGTGGCCATGAAAATGTCCCACTCATATGTCCTGCTGCAGTGAGCATAATTGACTGATTTGCCATCCTTTTGAGTCCACCACTGACTGCATTTACGCTGAGAACACACTTCTCAAGGCTGATCCCAGGCAGTGTCTGAGCATAGTGAGAATACTAATGTGGGACCATTTATGTAAGATATGGGACCTCTGTAACTGGGAACTTTAGCTCTACAAGTATTCACTGGCTTGGACAAAACTTTCTTGAACTGTGCTGTCATCTTTCAACTCTTCCTACCTAATCCTCATGCCTTGCTTCTCCTATACCAGTGTTAGACCTGCATCATTCTAAAGATTCTCCTTGCCTTCCCTGGCTTCCACTATTTTATCTGTAAGAGGTGTTTCTTCCATTAAAACCCATGCATTTGAAAAGATAAGACCTCCAATTATTTACATTTGTATAAATAAATATAAACAAATATATATTTGTACTGCTTACAGTTATTCACTTGCCAAGGGACAAGACATTGTTAAATCCTAGTATTTTCAAATAAAGAATGTCAATCTACTGCAACTCACCCAGTGTTTAGAGTTTATGGCTTTGTGTATTAGTGATAATATAGACTATCTGTATCTCAGACACTTGTTAGGAAATAGCACTGATACTTAATACCCATCAAAACCAGTTGTTTGCCCAATGGATATAAAATCTAATTGTTCCTCTAAAGATATTACAATGTGGATTATACTAAATGACAATATTGGCCATCTGTTGCATATGTAGACCTCATTATCGGTTTATTTCTGCATGACATCGAATATGACTACGCCTCATTCCTCCAGTTTTAATTTCTTTTTTTCTGAATTTGTTTTGGCATATATTGAGAAACCTTTTCAAAAACTTTCATGTAAAACGTGTACTTGTATCTAAAGAATGTATGGTGTTGAAGATTTTCTTATATCGATAACATAGTATCAAATGTAATGTATAAGAATTTTTTTCTCTTGTCTTATTTTCAGAATTAGTGTTTCCCTTAAGAAACCAACTTGTTGCATCCGATGATTACATTGACTTGTGGAAACAGTCTTTTTTCCAGTTTTATACTGAGTGCTGAAAGATTTAGAATTAAATTTGAGGCTTAATTTTAATTTTGTTTATTCATGTCACTTTTGGATTCATTTTATTTTGTTATTCTTTTACTTTCCCATAATTTCTGTATGTGTGTATGTATGTACATATGTGTGTATATTTGTGTGTACTGCTGAGTAGTGTTGCAGTATATGAATATAGCACAGTTTATCTATCTATTCAACTGTTAATGGACATTTTTTACTTTAACATTATATATATTTATTTTACAGTCTTTGTTGATAATTTTTCTGCTCTAAAATCTGTCATTTTGTTCAAGTTGACTTTATACCATACACATTTATCTGTGTGGTTATAGAGTCCTCAGAGTTATTGCCTATATGATTGGATGACAGCCCTTCAGGTGGGTTCGCCATCATTTACTTGACTGTTTATAGTAATGTGACAGGAGTCAAAAATATTAAATGTAAGTATCCAAAAGCTCTCCCTTTTTCTGCCTTCTTCAGGTCATTTTGTTTGATGGTTTCTGAACTCTTTCTATGCTGATCCCAGCGTCTGGTGGAGAGGTAACTGGGAGGTGTGAGAAAGCAGAGTTAAGGAAAAAAAAAGGGAAAGGAAAGTCAAAAAGGAGAATTGAGCAAAAGTAGAGTTTTATCAAGGGGAGAGAGATAGAAAATGCTGGGAGGTATCTGTCTATGATATGGGATTTGGGAAGAGAAATAGATAAAATCTTAAAGAAATTTGTTCTTGGTTGTGTGGGATAATTTCTTGTCATCCTAAAGGATACATTCAGAAACAGTACACCGGATTCAGCAAAGCCTTTGTAATTTAAACTAAGTTTCTTTAGGAAATAAAGAAAAAATCTCATGGAAGCACAGCTATATTTAGATTGCATTTGCATTTACTTTTTTCCCCATTATTTATCTATTTGAAGTAAAGCTTTAACAAAAGTAATGGAGATATTTTTAAGACTCTTATTTGTGTCTTAGGTAATAAAGTCAAAAGCCCTATCTTTATGTTGAACATCAGGAAGTTTGACAGAGTGGTATTTTATCTGAAACAGATAAATTAACGATGACCTTATGAGGGACAAGATAGGGATAAATCCAATTGGGATACATTTAGTATATCCAGAAGCAGAAACAACCAAAAGAATCACTATGCAATCAGTTGAGGGATACCCTTTAGCCACATGTAGTGTGCAAAATACCTGACATACAATTAAAATACAGTATGATTTTCGAGGTAATAGTAAACACCAGGGTATAGCTAGTTTGTATGTAACATTTTTATAGTCTATATGTTTTAAAATCTGTAGTTTAAAGGGAAGAAAGAATGAGGTAAAAATCAAAAAATAGTGATCATTTGAAATATCTCATTTCTAGACAGCAGAAAAGTTTAAAAATTTTTCAGCAAATGTTTATAATTATGCTTCATTTCAACTGGTAATGAGGGTTTTCAGAGGTTACTAATCAATATGAAGGCAGATGTTGACACAACTTGTCTAAATATTAATAAGAGAAGTTGGGGGTTCAGAAGAAGAATATATTTTTGGCCACAGATGTGGTCAAGATGAAAATAAGCCTGAAAAAACCATCATGGGCTCTGCATGTCTGGGGATATTTTAAATGTAAGGAGCCATCACTTCCTTGAATGGGTAAAGTGTAGTTTGCCTGCATGGAAAGGTCCATGTCAGATGATCTTTGGAGGCCTCTGCTAGCTTTAGAAATGTTGAGCTCACTTCAGTGCTTAGGTTAAAAAATGGAATAATGATTATATGCATTTTGATTAAGCAATTAATTAACAAGTTTAGCACAAATATTCTTGTGATTGGTGGAGATGGAGCCAATCAATAATCTCACAATTCCATTTTTCCAGCAATCTCAGAAACATGATTGGATGCATATATATCTTGACCTTGCCTTTAATGTTGAATAGAATCACCTAATACTATAAACTGTATTGCCATATGTAGAAATTTTATAGCATCCTCATTCAAATTCCTAGCTATGGTGATTATAAACTCCTCTAGAACCAGCATCTTTTGCCAAATCTTGACTGCCAGGAAGGGGGTTACTAAACCCATTACAATGCAATAATGACTAACAAATTGTGGGGAGATTGCCAGTGATAAAATTGTACTCTTTACAGTATTTTCTAGTGCTGCAATTGTTTATTTTTCATAACAGACAATTTTTAATAAAAATTAAATTAAATTAAATTAAATTGTACAAATAAAATAAAAACAAAGGCAGACATTTAATAATATTAAATGACAGCATGTTCATGTTTTCTATAACTACCTTACTAGAAGTACGTAATTCTTTGCTAGCATCCAATATATTACTCTGCAAAAAACAGTGATGTTTCTGCACATCTTTAGTGTAATTATTTACACAGTATAGTTGTTTATTAAATGTTTGATAAATGAAAACAAAATTAGTTCCATTAAATCTGTACTCATCAAACTAGCATAAAACACACCCAAAACAAACATTTGCTCTGGCAGTTGATAGTCAGAAATCAATCACATTTATTTCCATTTTTGAGATTCCAGATTATTTTCCTATGTTCCTTTTTTAAATAAAAAAAAATTAAACTTTGATACTAGGTAGATACAGCTTTAAATTATAATTCTTCCATTTAAAGGGTTCATGACTTTCTAACAATTTAAATGTGCCTGGATTAACAGAGTTTAACTATAGATTTTTGGATTAATCGTAGAGTTTAAAAGCTCAACTTAAGCATGGATCAGTGTTTCCCACAAGCTAGTGACTCCCTTTTGCGATTCAGTTTTCCAACTGATAGCGAGTGACTATTGCAAATAATGTTTCTGCATTTAAACCCATAAGAATTATTGTGAAAGCAAGCGGAACTCATGAGAGACCAGAGGGTTGGAGTGAAAGAACCCTTGCAGTGAAAGGAATCAAGGATTGTCTTTAGAACCCATGCTACCTGAGCAACCAGGTCAAAAAAGCTTCCTCTAATGAAGAACCATCCATTACCATGACATGCAAGCTCTAGCTGTAGATCACTTTCATGGTCTCCAAAGAAGCTGAGCAGTTATCAGTAACATTCAAAAATCCACTGGAAAGTCATTCATTTCACTTTATGGTCCTAATTAGCCATTTGTATAGTTCTATAATTAAATATGTTCCTTTCTCATCAAGTTTTTCACTTTAGTAATGATACCACTGTGCCACAAACAGGCCCCATGCTGCTGGGTTTGGGACTTATTCATAGCATTTAATTGGTCACCCAGTGGTTAGCCAATAACCCCTTCTATGGGAAGCAACACTCTGAATGCTGTTAATGGGTTGGAGGCACAGTGATTGCCTCCTGGTACCCAGCAGTACTGGGAATAAAGCAATTTCCTCCACTGTGTTGTGTGCCCAATAGCTAATCCTTTCCACTCCTGAAATGCACACTATTTGGTTATAAGTATTTGTGCTGGCTTACTTACCGCTGGGTTGTTAATAGGCAGTGATTCTTCAATGCTCCTTCAGTGAAGTTACAGTCTGCTTGCTGACTGCTAATTAAAACAAGTTTGCTCTCTAAGACTGCAACTAAAAGGTAGCAAGGTCATCTTATTTAATGCAATAACCTTTTATTTAACAATGTTGATACACTACTCATATGTGCACATTTTGTAAACTGGCAAATCTATTATTGTTTGCTTCAAAAGAACAAAATTGAGTCACTGACTAGTCCGCTTTCCTTTGAAGTGAAATTGTTAAAATCCCCAGTTCAGCCTCTGTTATGCAGTTGAAACAGAAGGCTTGCTGTGGTATTCTATTTACAATATGAGGGCTTCTGAAAACAAAAAGAAAAAAGTCAACTGTACTAACCATAAATGTTTAAGCCATTAAAGTAATACTTGGTTTCTTTTCCCATGTGTTTTGTTTTAATTATAGTTTGATGTATTAAAGAGCATTATAGAGGCTACAACTTAGAAAGTAAAACAATCGGTAGATGGCACTTCCTAACCGCCTGCTTGGTATAAATACACATAACGAAGTCTTAGAAATGGGATTCTGGACAATAAACTAAAATAAGAATTGAAATGACCTGTAGCAAGCCAGAGACAATCATAGCTTTGCTTGTATAGTGCCCAGATATTTTTATGTCACATCTCATAAAGATTTGGGGAAAAAAATCTAATTTGCTAAATTTTTGATGTGTGCTTCTTCCTTAACATTCCTGGGATTCAACTCCAGTGATGACAAAGAAAGCAATGTAGTGTACTCTATAAGACAATATGGTATTTCTTCCTACCTTAGGCACTTTTCAGAGAGCCACGATTGTCAAAGTGAATTATTCAGTACTCTCAAAGTTTTTCCACCTCAAAGTTAAACATTATTACTTTAGAAAATGTAGTTCTATCTCTCAACCATAAAAAATTAGGAACAGTTTTAAAATTCTCCACTTAGAAAAAGAAGAAGCATTTTAAAGAAAAAATACTGTAGCTGTGAAATAACAATATTGTCTCCTGGGGCAAAGTGACACCACAACTAATTTGTTTCTAGTATGTAAAGCAAATACACTTTAGAGTATTTAATATCAAATATTTAGAGGCCATTTGGGAGTTAAACTGTCCTATATTATATACACTATAAAATGTGTCCACATGTAGCTGTAATTATGCAGATACAAGTGTATACAGGCAATAAATTTTTTGTAGTGGTAAATCAGTACTATTTCTCTATTCTGCAATAATAGACAAATGATTGGATTAGGTTATTAAATATGAAATGTCCTATTTTGAACAAAACTTTAGTTAATTATATCCTAAACAAGAAGCAGTACAATTAACCAAAGTATGTGCCTAAACTATAGATACATTTTTGCCATCCTAACAGTAGCTAGCTTATGCCAGCAGCAAAGAAGCCTGGAGAAAAGTGGTGATGAAATTATGAAACTCATTTTCTACAGCTTGTTGAGAGCTGAATATTTTTCCTTGCAAGAAGTGGTCCAAAGCCTGGAAGAAGTGGTACTCAGTTGGTGCAAGGTCTGGTGAATACAGTGAATGACAGAGTTTCCAAGTCTAACCTCTGCAGTTTGAGCAGCATTGTTTTTTGAAACATGTGGTCTTGAAAGAGGATTGTACTCTCTCTATTGACCAATCTTGGCTGCTTAATTGCAAGCTGTAAACAATTGACCAGGTTTCATGAAGCTGTAGTGGATAATACCAGTGCTGGACCACCAAACAGACACCATTAGCTTTTTTTGATGAATATTCAGTTTTGTACTGTGTTTTGGCACAGTACCAAACCGTTGTGCCAAATGCTTGCACTTGTCAACAATAATCCGTTTTTTATCACATGTAACAATACGATATAGAAATGGCTCCCCTTTATGTCATGACAGCAAAGAAAGGCAACCTTCGAGACGATTTCTTTTCTGACACTCGTTTAATTCATGAGGTACCCATCTACCCAGTTTCTTCACTTTGCAGATTTGTTCCAAATGGTCCAATACTCTTGGACATCAAACCTTGTTGCTAATGCACAGGTAGGTTGAGATGGATTCGCTTCCACTACAACTTTCAGCTCATCAATTTCCACCTTGGTCTCAGGTCACCCATATGGCTCATTTTCAAGATTAAACTCATCGGAAAGGAACTTCTCAAGCCATCGACATGCTGTGCATTCATTAGCCACATACTTCCCATACACTCATTGATATTTTGAGCTGTCTGCACTGCATTGGTTTCATGATGGAACTCATATTCAAAAATAACGTGGATTTTTGACTTATCCATGATTTCCCAAAAAATTTGTCCAAAAAATTTGAAAGATAATCAAAGATCAAAAAGTGGGTTTGAAAGAGTGAGCATGTAGCTTCATAATAAAAATAAAACAAGAAGTGTCAAAGTGAAATGGCAAGAGATATCAACTGTCAAACTTAGAACTTACAGAAATCAAACATTTCATACTTAATAATCTAAAATTAAAAATAAAATAGCATCCAAAAGAATAAAATACTTAGGTATAAATTTAACTAAGGTGAAACACTTGTTCAGTGAAAACTATAAAACAGTGATAAAAGAAATTAGAAAAGATAAATAGAATGGCATCCATGTTCATAGATTGGAAGACTTAATATTGTTAAAATGTCCATACTGCAAAAAGTAATCTACATATTCAAGGCAATCCCTATCAAAATTCTAATGTAATTTTTTATAGAAATAGAAAAAAAATCCTAAAATTTGTATGAAACCACAAACCATGGAAAGCCAAAAACAATCTGAAAAAAAGAAGAAAAAAGCTGGAGGCATGACACTCCTTGATTTCAAAATACAGGGATACCTCATTTTATTGTGCTTTGCTTTATTGTACTTCGCAGATATTGCATTTTTTCACAAATTGAAGGTTTGTGGCATCACTGTATTGAGCAAGTTTATCCACACCATTTTTCAAAAGCATATACTCACTTTATGTATGTCTCTATGTCACATTTTGGTAGCTCTTGCAATATTTCAAACTTTATTATTATATCTGTTATGGTGATCTGTGATCATTGATCTTTGATGTTACTACTATAATTGTTTTAGGGTGCCATGAACTATGCCCACAGAATATGTTAAACTTAATGGACAAATGTTGTGTGTGTTCTGACTGCTCTACCAATCAGTCATTTCTGCATCTGTCTCCCTTTCTTGGGTCTCCCTATTCTCTCAGACACAATAATATTAAAATTAGGGCAATTAATAACCCTACGATAGCCTCTAAGTGTTCAAGTGAAAGAAGAGTTGCATGTCTCTTACATTAAATCAAAAGCTAGAAATGATTAAGTTCAGTGAAGAAGGCATGTTGAAAGATGAGATAGGATAAAAGGTAGGTCTCTGTGTTAACCAGTTAACCAAGTTGAGAAAGCAAAGGAAAAACTCTTGAAAGAAATTAAAAATAGCCTTATTTTGCTGATATCAAGAAAGTTTTAGTGGTCTAAACAGAAGATCAACCCAGCCACAATATTCTCATGTATATATCAATATCTACCTATATCTATATCATCTCTATATATATCTATATATCGATCTATAAAAGAAAGGTTTGAAGTTGATTCGTAAGGTTTAAGGAAAGAACCCGTCTCCATCACACAAAAGTGCAAGGTGAAGTAGCAAGTGCTGATGTGGAAACTAAGCAAGTTATCCAGAAGATATAGCTAAGATAATTGATGAAGGTGGATACAGTAAATAATAGATTTTCAATGTAAATGAAACATCCTTATATTGGAAGAAGATGCTATCCAGGACTTTCATAGCTAGAGAGAAGTCAATGCTTGGCTTCAAAGATTCAAAGGATAGGCTGATTCTCTTATTAGGGGATAATGTAACTGGTGACTTTAAGTTGAAGTCAATACTCATTTGCCATTCCAAAAGTCCTAAGGCATTTAAGATTAGGCTAAATTTACTCTGTCTGTGCTCTGTAAATGCAACAACAATGCTTGCATGACATCATATATGTTTACAACATGGTTTACTGAACATTTTAAGCCTTCTGTTGAGACCTACTGCTTGCTCAGAAAAAAATGATTCCTTTCAAAATATTACTGTTCATTGATAATACACCTTGTTGCCAAAGAGCTCTGATGAAGATGTCCAAGGAGATGAATGTTGTTTTTATGTCTGCTAACACATCAATTTTGTAGCCCATATATCAAGGAGTAACTTTGACTTTCATTTCTTATTGTTTAGCAAATACATTTTATAGGACTATAGCTGGCATAGATAGTGATTCCTCTGATGGATCTAGGCAAAATAAATTGAAAACCTTTTGGAAAGAATTCACCATTCTAGATGCTGTTCAGAACTTCATGGTTCATAAGAGGAGGTCAAAATATCAACATAAACAGGATTTTGGAAGAAGTTGATTCTAGCCCTCATGAATGACTTTGAGGGGGACAAGACTTCAGTGGAGGAAGTAATGGCAGATGTGGTGGAAACAGTAAGGGAACTAAAATTACAAGTAGAGACTGAAGATGTGACTGAATTGCTCCAATTTTGTAATAAAACTTTAACAGATGAGGAGTTGCTTCTTATGGATGAACAAAGAAAATGGTTTCTTGAGGTGGAATCTACTCTTGGTGTAGTTGCTGTGAACATTGTTGACATAACACCAAGTAATTTAGAATATTACATAAACTTACTAAAGCAGTGGTGGGTTTAAAAGGATAGACTCCAATTTTGAAAGAAATTCTACTGTGGGCAAAATGCTATCAAACAGCATCTCATGCTACAGAAAAATCTTTTGTGAAAGGAAGAGTCAATTGATGCAAGAAAATTTATTGTTGTCTTATTTTAAGAAATTGCCATGGCCACCTCAACCTTCAACCACCACCACCATGATCAGTCAGCAACCATCAACATAGAGGTGAGACCCTCTTCCAACAAAAAAATTACAACTTGCTGAAGGCTCAGATAATCATTAGCATTTTTATGAAATGAAGTATTTTAAAATTAAGGTATTTTCATTTTTTAGACATAGTGCTATTGCACACTTAAGATACTATAGTATATTGTAAACATAACTTTTATATGTAGTGGGAAACCAAAAATTTCATGCAATTTGCTTTATTGCAATATTTACTTTATTGAGGTGGTCTGGAACTGAACCCACAATATCCTCAAGGTGTATTTGTAATTAAATTGGTGCAGTATTTGCTATGGACCGAATGCTTTTGTCCTCCCAAAATCTATTCATTGAAATCCTAACCCCACAATGTGACGATATTAGCAAGTGGGGCCTTTGGAAGTAATTAAGTCATGAGGGTAGAGCTCTCATGAGTAGGATTAGCAGCCTTATAAAAAAGACCACATAATGATCTCTATCCCTTTTCTGCCACTTGAGGATAAAGCGAGAAGATGGATGTCTATGATCCATCAAACAAATCCTTACCAGACACCAAGTCTGCCAGTGCTTTGATCTTGGTCTTCCCAGACTCCAGAACTGTGAGAAATAAATGTTGATTGTTTAAACCATCAAGTCTATGGTATTTCTGTTATAGTAGCCTGAATACACTAAGATAGTACTGGTATAAAGACAGATATATAGACTAATGAAATAGAATAGAGAGCCTAGAAATTAATCCATGCTAATATGGTCAACCGATTTTTGATACGGCATCCCAGAATGCACAATGGACAGTCTTTTTAAAAATACAATGTTGAAAAAAATAGATATCCACATGCAAAAGAATAAAATTAGACCCTTATCTTATACCACACACAAAAATTAACTCAAAATGGATTATAGACTTAAATGTAAGACCTAAAACTATAAAGCTCCTAGAAGAAAACATAGAGAAAAACTTTATGACATTGATCCTGGCAATAATTTCTTGGATCTGACACCAAAAGCACATGAAACAAAAGCAAAAGTATACAAGCGGGACTATATAAAACTAAAGAGTTTCTGTTCTGCAAAGCCAATCAACAGAGTGAAAAGGCAAACTATGAAATGGAAGAAAATTATTACAAACCATATATCTGATAAGGGGTTAATATCTAAAATATATAAAGAAATCCTCCAACTCAATAGTCAAAAAGAAAAATCCTGATTAAAAATGGGCAAAGGAGTTGCATAGACATTTCTCCAAAGAAGATACGTAAGTGGCCAATAGGTTTATGAAAAGATGTTCAGCATCATCAGGGAAATGCAAATTAAAAGAACAATGAGATGCCATCTCAAACCTGTTAGGATGGCCACTATGAAAAAAACAGAAAATAACATGTGATACAGAAAATGTGGGAAAATTAGAATCCTTGTATAGTGTCGGAAAAGTAAAATGGTCTAGCCTCTGTAGTAAACAATATGGAGATGTTCCTCAAAAATTAAAAATAATATTATTATATGATCCAGCAATCACACTTTGGGGTGTATGTCTAAAAGAATTGAAAGCAGGATCTTGAAGAGATATCTATACTCCCATGTTTATTGCAACATTATTCACAATAGTCAAGATGTGGAAATAACATAAATGTCCATTGAAAGATGAATGGATAAAGAAAATGTGGTCTATACATACAGTGGAATATTATTCAGCCACAAAAAGTAGGAAATTTTCCATATGCAGCAACATGGATGAACCTTGAGAACATTACGCTAAGTGAAGTAAGTCAGTCGCAAAAGGACACACACTGTATGATTCCAGTTGTATGAGGCATCTCAAACCCTTGAAATCAGAAACAGAAATTAGCATGGTAGTTTCCGAGGGCTATGCGGAGAGGGAATTGAGGAATTGCTGTTTAATGAGTATAACATTTCAGTACTGCAAGATAAATAAATAACTTCTAGAGATATTCTGCACAATATTGTGCTGCTCATAGTTAACAATACTTTACACTTAAAAATTCATTAAAAATAATCCTACAGCTAGTAAAGGTGGATTCTTCTCTCAACTTTATGCTCAAAGGAAAGGACTTGAAATTGTTCACTGGTTGCTTCTTCCTTCTATATAATTTTAGCTTAAAAATAGTATTTCCATATGCATTTACAATTCAGACAAAAGTGTTGATTCAAGTCTTGGAAAATAAAGCAGAATTTGAATAATGTAGCTTGAAATTCTATTCAATTTTTTGCAACTCTGAAATGTAAACACTATATATTACAGTACTTAAAAAGTTTATATTGTATTCTAATATATTAAAGTCAATTAAAATATGTGTTATTATTAAATCAATGAAAGTCTCAATTTTAAAACTCCAAACTTTTTGTTTTAATTATGAATTAATTATCCAATAATGCAATAAACAACTTCAAAACTTTTGGGGGAAAGACGGTTGGTGTAAAATAAAAAGTCATAATAATAAATGGAAGTGTGCTCCTAAAAAGATAAAGAAAACAATGGTTTAAATCATTTAAATTAAAACATAATAAATATATCCTAAGACCAACAGCTAATAAATTATCTTTAAATGTCATGTATGATGAGACTTCTTTAGACCATTCATTAAGTTGTAATAGGAACAACTTATACTTTGGTTCAAATTCAATGAATGTACACATAACACATATATGTATACATACCCACAAATCTTCATTGGTAGTGAAGACTTACTGATAGTGAGAAAAGGACAACAATAAAATACCTCTAAGTTGGAAATCTATTTCTGCCATTAACAAGTTACCTAACCACGGGCATGTTATTTTCTCTCTTTGTTCTCTGTTTACTCACCTGGAAAATATTCATACATCTATATTATGAGTAAATAATCAAATAAATATTGTTCATTACTTCCTAAAATATTTTAAAAGATTGTTCACATCCATATCTATATCTTTAAATTATATGTCTATATATATATTTGATACATATACATGTGTATACTACATATAAGCTTTGACTTATCTAACTTATTTGTGATAAGGATAATTATAAAAGTATAATTCATTTAAGATTTGAAAATGTTTTAATGTAGAGCAGAAGCTGCACAGTCAGTCTTCCTGAATCTGTCACCCACTGTCTGTGTCACACCGAGTAGTGTACTTCTTTGTGCATACCTTAGTTTCCTTGTATTTCCAACAGAGGAAACCATAATAGATTTATTCAAAGGACTAAATCAGAGAGCGTACAAAGTGCTTGTAACAGTGTCAGAGAAATTACTAAGATTCAATAAATATTGACTATTATTATCATTATATGCATAATCTCATTTGATTCTCGCTACAATGTTTGATGTATTCATTCATTTATTCAACGATTTTTTTCTTTTCATATCATATGCATATCTGATACCAAGAGGTTTATTGGTATATACTGGCAAAAAGTATAGTAAACATCATTTTTGCCCTTTAAAATCTTTTGAGGTCATCAAATAAGAGTAAATGAACAGGCGAACAAATAAATTGCTGCAGATGTAATCAGGGTTGTGGGGGAAAGGAATTAGATGCTGCAATTAAGAATAAGAGGGAAATCTACTATACAACTGCTATATTCAAGAAAGCCCTCTCTGAGATCTAAATGGTGAGGAGTTAGCTATGCACAAAGAGCAGAGGGATCATTGGAATAAAAATGTCTTATGTTTAAGCAAGTGAGCTAGAAGGCAAGAAAGTGGTTGTCAAAGAATGGGATAAATGGAACCAAAGTTTTGGAGAGTTTATAGAATCAATATAAATAATTATATAAAATAAATACATATAAAATAGGTAATAAAGTGTGAGCATGGGCATATGTGACTGTGGTGGAATGAAGAAAAATATATTTGGAGATAAGGATTATAAGAGACAGAGGGGAAAAACTGTCAGATGGTTTAGATACGTGAAAATTGAAGTCACTGAGTATGACAGATGCAGCACATAGAGAAAGCCTGAAGTAGTTTTTGATGAACGAGAAGGGTTAGATGATTGGGAGGAGGTCAGAATACAATAGTACTAGAAGAGGTATAAGCAGATGCTGTAAGCCTTAGAGAAATAGGGTTTTCAAGAGGAATGGGGAGAAATGGCCTAGGGCTTGTGCACTGGGGAGCAGAGAGGAGCACTGTCCCTTTCTGTAAGCTCTAACCCAACTGGGGTCTTTGAAGTAGGGCCTTTTATTTGAGATGGCTTTAGAACAAAATGTGTTCTCCAGTTTTGGGTTAAGATAAAGAAGTGGAGGAAAATTTTTTGATATATGGAGACTGAGGATATAAAAGAGTTTGATGATAATGTAGAGGATGCTAGAGGCAAAGTAACAGAAAGTTTTGCAAGGCTGATGTGGCAGATTTTCATAGGATGAGCCAAATGAATCATGTCCTTGCATAATACCCTCCTCTTGAGTGCAGGAGGGAACTGCACTGCTATTTGCTTCTAACAATAAAATATGATAAAGGTGATGGGTGTCACTCCCATGACTATGTTACATTATATAAGACTCTGTCTTAGCAGATTGGAAGGAGAGAGTCCATTTTTGGTCTTAAAGCAAACAACCATGCTGTATACTGCCTAGAGAGAGAACCACATGGCAGGAAACTATGGGATACTTCTAGGACCTGAGGCCAGCCTCAGCAAATAGCCAGTAAGCATCCAGACCCTCAGCCATACATACACTTACGGGGAAATTGATTTCACCAACAACCCAAATGAGCCTTAATTCTTCCCTAGTTGAGTCTGTAGATTGGAATTCCATCTGGCTAACATCTTGATTGTGGCCTGGTGAGACTCTGAGCAGAGAACCCAAATAAACTGTACTCGTTTTCTTGACCCACAGAAAATGTGAGATAATAAATGTCTTATTTTAAGTCACCAGATTTGTAATTTTTTTATGCAACAACAGAAAACCAATACAGCGAGAGTGGGAAGGGGGATTGAATCAGACTAGAGAAGCTATATACACAATTGGAAGGAAGTGGAAGAAGCATAGACTTTTGACCAAGTCTTAGTTTAGGTGGAATTAATTCTAATAGTCTCAGAGGAGAGTGGACGCTTGTTTCTAGCATTGTGGCCACGAATATTGAACTTCAAGAAACGGTAGCCTTAGGAAGGTTGTTCTCCTTATGTTGAGTTAGCTGTTCCTTCAGGTAAGATGCTACAATTGCCTTAATTCTTCAAAGGCTGATTTTACCAGAGAGCTCTGAGATGATCTTGCAGGAAATGGCGAACATACCAAGGAGCAGACGCAAGATCTAATAGTACAATCGTTATACTAGTTTTTAAAACAATACAACAGAGGCTCAGAAAAAAATCTCACACTGTTAATAAAATGCAGAGCTTAGATTTGAATCTGAGCCCTGTGAAGGGATTTTATGTACTTACCTGTTCTGTGATGAACATCAGCAGTGACTGCTAGATGCTGGACTGGATCAGAATGGGTGCTAGGTATAGAGTCCTGCAAGGAGTAGAATAAGCTTCACAAGGATATGGGCTTACTTCCAGCACACAGATAAAGAGGAAGAGCAGGAGAGGGAGAGAAAAACAAAGTACAACATGTAAGAGAAACAAAATTTGTAAGCACAATTGAAGGAAACATATTTCAGATACGCTGAATCTGAATTTAGCCATGGGAGCCATTTGAAGTTTAAAGCATCTTCAGCAAATAGGAGCTAGAATAAGGATGGAGCTAGAAAAAGGAGAAGATAAATGACAAATAAAAGAAGGAAGGAATGGAGGAGGAAGAAGAGGAGGAGGAGAACATTTACAACTGGGATTGGTTAAAAGAAAGGAGGAAGAAAATAAGTGGAAAAATAATTCAGGGAAAAATATTTTAAAAAATATTTTAATATGACGCACAATCATAAGAAGACAAAAGAAGACTAAAAAATTAAGAGCAATAGGATTTGTAAGAAGATTCAGATTTTTTTCATGAAGGTGAGCAGTTTTTGAACAAGACATTATGTTGTAGGCCTCCTGATTTAGGTGGAAAAATAAATCAAAGAATGTATTTGAGTTTCTTCAAATATCAGGAGTTAGGAATCTCAAGCTGAGTTTCAGGGCAGCAGAAAGACTGGCTTCATTTGGTGATTGCGTGAGAAGACAAAACACCAAAACTACTTGAAAAACTTGGAAATGATTCCACTTCACAGGCTAAATGGTCTCTAAGTTTTATCCAGAAATGACTTGGTTCCTACAGATGCTGTTGTGAATTTACAATAGCACGAGCAGACTTACTGGGCTTTAAAGGATAGTAATAAACTAGGAGACACCCAAGGCAAGAAAGAATCAGCTAAAACTACTCACAGAATTTTCCCAATTATGGTCAGAGTAGGTTATAATTGGGATATAGGATATTCAAAAGGATCTGGGATATTTCATTAGAAGATTTAAGATTATATGTGTATAATGTGTCACTAGGTGTAGTGTTCTGAATGTTAAGAAATAAGGTTAAAAAATAAATTTTATTATGACAAGATATCATACTTTAGGAATGTTTTCTACATAAGGAAATAAAATATTTACTTGAACACCTTACATACTTACAGGCATTCAGAAAATAATTTGTTTAATTTATTTTCATATTTATTCATTTATTCACAATTCAAATTTATTGTTTTAAATGCTTCCTGGTAGATAAATTTGCCAAAGGCATGAATAAATTTCATATTTTGCTGAGGAATTCAGTTTAACCATATGTACTGCCAGGCTGTTGTGTGGAGAGTCACTAGGCTAGGGAGTGAATACTCCTATTTGCCCATAAATGTACACCTTAAAATGATTTATCTATTGGTTATTATCTTTCCCACTATATCGCTTCAATTTTTGAGATACAATCCTGTTTCCCTGTATATGTTGGCTTCAGAAGGGTAGAAAGTCAAGTTATGGTGTGATAAGAGTATTCATAGACTTGTACAATCTAAGAGGTTTTCTGACATAGGCCTTGAGAAAACTGTGGGTTTTCTGCAAAAGCGAACTGCAGTGTTTCTAAGAGCAGTAGTTACCCTGAACTATTTCAGTGTGGGCAAATGCTCCATCAAACATGTCCAGAGGAGTCACAGAGAGATTCACTAAGGAGATCACTCTTGAGCTGAGGTGTAAGGTTATGTAAGAGGCCTGAATCCTCTGGCTGCAATGCATGCCTGCCCTCTCTCTGCTCATGTATGGTGGCCTAAACTGGCGCAGTAATAGTGGTGAGTGAAAGTTATGGGCAGACACATGAGATATTCCAGAGGTGGAAATGGCAGTTTTTGATGATTGGGCAGTGGGAAATGAAGGAGACCAAGAGGACACCCCAGGTTTAGGGTTGGTCAATTAGTTCAATAGGAATATAGGAAACAAAGGCACAGGGAAAAAAAGGAAAGACAAGTTGGATGGAAAGTCAATACATTCAAAATGGGGATAATGCTAGTATTTACCTCATAGATTTGCTATGAGCATTAAATGAGCTAATAAATAAGAAGTATATAGAATAATGCTTATACATCATCATCATTTAATAAATGTTAACAGTTATTAAGAGGCATATTAAGTAAACTAATGTATAACAACAAATTGATAGACTATCATGGTAAACGACATTCTGCGCACTAAAAAAATTTCCAAAATGATGTAAATAAATAAAAGCATATTACTTAGTCGAGTGATCACTGTGATTAACATTATATAAAATATTGAGTCAAAGATGGTTAGGCTAGTGAGACTAAGAGAAATTTTGTTTTATATTAAAAATGTTTGTCTAGAAATATTAGAAATTGAATTTTTCTATAAACTTTGGGGTGAAAATGAGGCACTATATATAAATTGCTCATGAGCTTATTGTAATAAAAAGGAGTACTAAATGACAGACACAAGAAGGGAAACAACTGAGTTTGTAATCTCAGTTCAATAAAATTTTCTGTGACTGTAAGGGCAGAATACAGTCAGCTATGGTTAACTAAGAGATGGTGCCAGGGGTGGAAATGAGGAAAAGGAGGAAAGCTAGGAAAAGCACAAGGGACAAAGCATGCACCAGCATGGAGAAGGCAGACAGAGGGGAAGGATATGGGAAAACACATGCTGAAAACAAGGCTTTGCTTGAGAAGATAAGAGAAAGGAAACTCTAAAACTTATGGGGAAAATGGGACCAATGTTTCTAAGCAAACACCAAAAGAAAGTAAAGGAGAAAGAGGTGGAGAAATGGAATCGACACAGAACATGATATGAAAAGAAAAATAGAAAGAAGTAGATTATGAAAGTGTCTCTGAAGTAATTAAAATTACACAAATATCTGGATAACAGGTTTTTTCTGTTTTTGTTTTTGTTTTTTGTTTTTTTTGAGACAGAGTCTTGCTCTGTTGCCCGGGCTACAGTGCCGGGGCGTCAGCCTAGCTCAGAGCAACTTGAAACTCTTGGGCTCAAGTGATCCTCCTTTCTCAGCTTCCCAAGTAGCTGGGACTACAGGCACGTGCCACCACTCCTAGCTAATTTGTTTCCTATTTTTAGTAGAGATAGGATCTCCCTCTTGCTCAGGCTTGTCTTGAACTCCTGAGCTCAAGCGATCCTTCCACCTTGGCCTCCCAGAGTGCTAGAATTATAGGTGTGAGACATCGACACCATGCCCAGCCTGGATAACATATTTTGAAATGAAATCTTCTTAAGAATATTTGGGGAAGAAAGGTTATTTACTTACGTACATTCTGAAAAATGAAATTAGGTATATTTTAGCATAAAAAATTTGGCTGGTTTTGGATATTAGGGAAATATTTATTGCAAGACATAGAATTGAAACTGTGACTTTCACATCAGTTAACAATGGACAAGAGCCATGCAAGGATGATGATATTTAGGTTAATACATATGAGTATGTGAAACATTCAGAATATATTGGAATGCATAATTATAGATCAGACTTTGGAAAGAGTAAAGAATGAAATATATAACAATCTTGAAAAATGCAAAAAAGAAATGTAAAAAATAAAACCATTTAAATTGATGGTGATGTTTTGCATATAACATGAAGGGTAATATTAGAAAGGGATTTCAGCATTTATAGAAAACATGCAAGAAATGAATATCGTAACTAAAACTTATCTCTAAAACTAAATATTTTAAGTGGCATATAAAAATGAGGACACAAAATCAGGACAAATAGGAGTTGAAGTTCAATGTATCCGTGTGTGGGGTTGTTTGTGTGTGTTGTTGGGAGAGAGCGGGGAGGAGGGCTAGTGAGATGAAGCATGCACAGCAATCCTGATAAAGCATTAAAACGTCTCAGGATCTGAAAGAAGCTTCATATATCTGAGCACTGAATGTGAAGCCGAGCATAGCAAGGGGTTACACTTGAAAGGTAAGAGTTCCTGACGTGTCCTATGAAGGAAATTGAATTTTATGGTAATAGAAATATAAAGTCATTGAAAATTTTAAGCAGGAGAGTGACACACCGATTTATTGTTTAGAAAACACCCTCTTGACATCTTCTTCTGGCAAGATGGTAGAATAAATATTCTAAAATGTTTCTCACTACAAATATATAAAAATTCTGGGTAGAAACTAACACAAATTCTTTGTAATGTGCAGCAACATTCTTTCTTTGCAATCAAGAAAGGAAAAACATCAGGAGAAATAAGGACTTAACTTTAGAGACAAAAATATGTGAACTGTTACTATAGATATCCTGAGACGAACAGGGAGATATGTTATTTCTCCTGATATCACAAGAACACTTTAATTTTTATGCTTGGGCAGAGAATGAGGCTCTGGACCTATAAGAGGTAGAGACAAAGAAGTGAAAAGTAAGAGTAAAGCCAGGGTCTTTAAAAAGTCGTATCCTCAAATAAAGGTTGAACTTGAGAAATATCCACTTACCGGAACAAGGAGAAGACAAGGAACCTTGACTCTATCTAATTTGAGGTGAAAAAAATACCAAAGTCATCTGTAAAACTTCCAGTCCCCGATTCTGTTCTTAGTTCTGATTTAAGGTCCAAATTTATGATACTCGTATGGTTCAGACAATACCGAAATGCAAAACTAACACAAACTTGAATTCAAGGTTGTGATTCACCTAGGTTCTGACAATCAGAGCAAACACAAAGCTTCTCTTGGAAGACACTCCTACAACCCATGGGCCACAGGACACATATGAGCTCATAATACCTAAACTGAAAAATACTCAAAATTACAGTTCACTATAAGCAAAATTCATCAGGGAAAAAAGAAGAGATTACAATCTGGAGAACTTACAATAGTAGGACAATATGGGGAAAAAAGGCTACAAAACAAATATGTTTAAAGTAATAATTGAAGTAACTGAACTTCAAAAAAAAATTAAACTCTATTAAAAAGAGAATTAGTATGTATAGGTAATTCAAGTATAACACTTAGAATTAAAAAATATAGTAACTGAAATTTAATGCAATCACTTTGTCATATAGAAGTTTGAATGCAAACAAAGAATGAATAAATAGAAATATTGGATGTGAGGAAATTATCAAGAATGAAGCACAGATAAAAAGGTATGAAAAATATAAAATAATGGCTATAAAAAAGAATACTAAACTTTGAAGTTCCAATGTACGTACATCAGGAAGAATAATAAAAAGATAGAGAAATGGTATATAGAGATAATGGCTAAAATTTTATCAGAACATACGAAAGGCTCAAAACTTTATGTTCAGCAAGTACAACCAGTGGAGAGAAAGAAAAGCAAAATGATTCCATAGCTAGACACATGGTAGTAAAGTTGCAGACCCCTAAAGACAGAAACAAATTCTTACGAGATACTAAAAAGCAAAGACAGTTTCCCCAGAATGGAAGAACAGCTTGAAACTAGCTGTCTCAAAAGTAAAAATGGGGATGAGATGACAATGGACTATCTTCATATTGCTGAGGGAAACACAATCAAACTAAAATTCTGTACCCATCTAAAAATAATCCACCTCACGAGAAAAATAAATAAATATATCCCTATACAAGACTGAAAAACATTTTCACTGAAATATCTTAAGGTAAAAAAAATTAAATATTAGTAGTTTATAAAGAACTAAACTAAATTCAAAAGGATTGATATGCAACATAAAACGGTAAATTTGTGACTAAATCACAAAAAGTAATTATATAACATGATGATGATAAAATACTGTTATTATTAATAAGTACTATGTGGTAGAAATAAAGATGGAATCGAGACAACACTAATATGTACATCGAGGGTTACTGAGTTTGGTTTAGGAGGAATATAAGGAAGTGGAATAGTGAAGATTTTCTTATGTGAAATGTTTTGGTAAGATTTTAAGGGAAATATCAAAACATATAGAAATGTTATATGTAACCTTCAAAATAGTAAATCAAGGAAGAAGAACAATAAGTAAAACTTTATAAAACCAATAGAAGTCAAGAAGGAGAAAAAGAACCAAAGAAAATGCATCATAATGAGTGAGCACAAAATAAGAAGATGAGAATAAAATAAAATCAAAATAATAATATATTTTAAAGAATAAAAATTTTAAAGAATTAAATTTACCAATGAAAGAGAGCGACTATTCTAATGGTTAAGAAAATAAAGCTATCACACTTGGCTATATGCTCTTATTGTATATGTATGCAAAATGTCACAAGATAGGTGGAAAAAACACTAGAAAAAGATAAAGCAGTTCCGAGTTTGAGAATTCACTTTCTTTGTGATTCTTTTACTTCCAGTGTCTCCCTGAATTTCCAGCCCTAAATTATGGTCTCTGACACCTCATGCCGGTATGTCTCTCATTCTATGCTGAATAAACTGTGTGTAGGCTGGGGAGACAGTCATAAGCATAGCGACCTTGCAAATCTTACCTGTAGAATTCTTTCAAGGGTAGACTCCCCCATTCCCAAGCCCCTTCAGTTTTTATTGCATTTTCGTAGGCTCCCTGAAATCTATGATGTTTAGACATCAGCCAGTAGTTTGGGGGAAAATACACTCAGAATTTGCATCACAGTCCTTTTACGGCTGTCTCACTCCCTGATTTTCTTCCCTATATTTATTTCTAGCTGAGCTGTTGCTCTACATTCTGGTATCTGCCACATAAAGCAGGTGAGATTGCAGTTCTCCACTTTCACAGCTAGGAGGAAGAGAGTATTTCCCTAAGAAAGAAAACCAAAATCTTTTAGTTGTTACCCAATGCAGTAGGAGTCCTGCAAGGGTAACTCTACTCCAGTCTCTGCCTGTCTTTGGTGTTTTCCGTCACCTTCAAAGAGTTGTTTTTAGTATTTTTGTTCAGTTTTATAGTTGTTTTCTATAGGAGGAATCACTCAAACTCTTTACACAACCATTTTCAGAATTGCCACCCCATTTTCGTTTTGTATATTTCTAGCTTTTTAAAAAGTGTGAAAATAAATATATGACAGCTGTCCGGTTAAACTGTCCAGCCATTTTTAATAGGTATTTTTCATATTACATGGTGGACACTTTTTGGACAGACCTCATATATCGATTTTGTGATAAGACAAAGTCATTATTCAGAGTCCCAAATTGGGGTAGCAGGTTTAGGTGTGGAGTGCTTTCAAAGATTCATTCCTAGAATAATCTCAAAATCCAAAGGTTTTATCTAGGTGAATGGTGGCAGGTAAATAGATAAAGAAAGTCTTAACAAATCCTGTTTTTGGAGCAGTAAGCTAATAGGATTTTCCTCTTGGATTTTAAAAGACTGACCACATTGATGTAAGCTGCCAGGATAGACTGATTATTTGGGTACTAACAGATGAAACCATGTATTTTATTCAATAAAGGTAGGCCATTTATTTTTCAGATTGTCAGTATATTTCAATATATATGAGTTGAAATTCTTATGAGTTGAACTCTTTTTTGAGTTCCTACCAAAAGATGTTTTCATTTACAACCACAAATAATTTAGATATATATTATATGTATATGTAGTGGAGTCACATTTCTTCTAGAATTCAGACATTGTATTAATACCAACTGAGGAAAAATAGCTGCAAAATTGATTCAAAATTGAAGCAAAATTGTGTGGTTAATTTTGCCAATTATGCTTTTTAATACTAGATCTAAAAATAAGTATTAAATGTAAAGATTTACTATAAGAAAACATGGCTCTGTGTCCTGCCTGGAACATGTGCTTTGAAATTTCTAATTTCATTGTTTCTTAATTTCAGTAAATGAAAAAAACAAATATCATATGTTTAAATTGGGCAAAGATTAAGTTTCAAATTTAGGGCCCAGTGAGTAAGGGTTGATGTGGCCACATTAAACTTATGCATGCTAATAATTTATGTTGCTCTTGCTGCTAAATATATTCCGTATTGCAAAGTAGTGCAATTGGCTTGATACTATGGAATAAAATAAATAGCAGTACAATATGACTGCAATGAGATTAGATTGCAGATTTCAACCTTAATATTTTTATATGCATTCTAATTTCAACACCATATTAATCCACTGAGAATTTCATATGTAAATTTCTAACCAGACACTTCCTTTTCAAATAATGTAGATTTAGACATCAAAAATATTTATAAGCCAATTAAAGCTGTTACTATACTATGTGAGTAGAAATTATTTTATTATTTTACATCTATTTTATTCCTCAAAATGAATTATAACAGAACAAAGAGAGATACAAGTGCTCACTTACTCACTTTCCTACTATTAGTAAAAGGAATCTATCATGATATTTATATTTACTCAAAATATCTTGATATGCACAACATTTTTATTTTGGTATATTTTTGCTTTCAGTTAACAGCAAAATTCACATTTCTTAAAGTTCTTGAAAATAGGGTGTAGACATGATAGATTTTACTTTCTGGTACTTTTTGAATTGATGCTGTCCTTTTTTATACTATTTATGAATTGTGCTGTATTTACGGAGCTAAAGGGCATTGAAAGCCCATTTTTCCCCTTAAAATTCATCTTCAATTCTTATTATAACCATGTAAAATTTCCACATGATCTGATCGAATTTGAATGCAAAATTATTACTCGGAAATGCATGATTAACTTCATGATACTGAAGCATACTGAAAACTAGCGAAGAGAGGTGGAAAAACAAAATTGGCAAGAGGTATTACAGGAAGTTGGTGAAATTAGTAAGAGAAATCTTCCTTTTCACTTAGGATTTCACATCATATTTTAGCAAAAAATAAAAATAAGTTGGCTGTCAAAATTAAATGTAGGGTTCAAAATAATTTGAATGTTAGGTTCAAATCATTCTGGATTAGGCAGCCAACTTGTTTACTCCCTAATTCCAGATTTTCTGAGACTTTTCACTCATTTCCAAGTTCATAATTGAAACGCAATAAATCATTCAGGCAAAGGCTTGGTTATAGAACAAATATATTCTGCACCACTAGAGACTCCAGGATTACTTAATGATTTAAACATTCTTTCTCATCTTTTGCCTTTCCCCTTAGCTCTAATGCTCTTACGAAGTGAGTTTGAGACGAGTTCCAATAAGATATATAGATTAAGGTAAAAAAAGCTTTGAGGGAAAATAATGAAAGGGTGACGCTTTAGAAAGGAGAACAAAGCTGCAATAGATGGATGTCAAAAATAGGTGGGAACAGAGGGTAACATTAATGGAGAAATAAAGAAAGGAAAAAATGAAAAGTAAAAAAGAAAAATGAAAGGGAATGGCAAAAAGAAAGCAAGAATGTAGTGTACAAAGAGGATTGAGAAAAATATTTTCTCATGTATTTTTCATATCTAAATATCTCACTAAAAATTCTTCTCCTTTTAAATCATAAAATGGAATGTTACCTAGAATTTAAAACAAAGCAATTCTTTGACTTTTTATCAATAGAAATGTAGATATTCAAAAATAAGACACGGTTAAAAAAAAAAAAAATCTTCTATTGAGTTTTGTAGATTTCCAGTCTCTGGAAGCTTTATTTTTCTGGAGATGTATATGAAAGACTAGTGTATTATTCTTGTAAAATTAATTAATATTATCTTGAAACCGAATGGCAAGCAACAGATAAAAACCTCTCCCCTAAATTATACAGAATCACAATGAGGTTAAGAGTAAAGTCTTGTGTTATCAATATATTATTCTAAAAATATTTGACTTTCTGCCAAATCATGTCCGTGAATCTCTCTCAAGTAACATGAAATGCAAACGTATTTTTTAATTCAGTTCTTCTTTATATTTCAGGCAATTAGCACTTACTCCCCAAGCGGAAACTTTTAAAAGAGCTGGCCAGGAATGGTGACACGTGCCTGTAATCCTAGCCTAGTAGGGAGGCTGAGGTGGGAGGATAGCTTGAGCCCAGGAGGTGGAGGCTGCAGTGATCTATGATCAAGCCACTGCATTCTAGGCTGAGTGACAGAGCAAAACCTTGCCTCTAAAAACAAAAATTAAATAAACATAACTAACTAAATAAAGCTGTTCTTTGATTTATGTTCCTCCATCAATATGTGCTGGTTTTGTTACCAATGTTTTAAAAAGTCCTTAGATTTAAATACCTCAGGATAAATGAAATATACTTTTGATTAATCTGGGTAAAATCTTCTTGAGGTAGATATAGACACATGGTAGATATTAAATTTGATAAAGAATTTAGAACAAGCCAGGAAATCATGTAAGTTAATTTGTATCACTCATTATAAAATTGAAGTCCCCAATTATAAGATAATTTTAATATCATATGATGCTATAATAATACAATTGTCCCCTGCTATCTTGGTAGATGGGTTCTAGAACCCTCACAGTAATCAAAATCCAGGCATACTCAATCCTGGGAAACTGGGGATTGGAAAAATTGGCCCTCAGTATACACAAGTTTCTTAACCCACAAATGTTATATTTTCGATCTGGGTTTGGTTGTGAATGCTGAATCTGCCAATGACTGTATTTACTGAAAAATATCCGCACATAAGCGGACCTGCAGAGTTCACACCCATGCTGCCAAGGGTCAACTGTACTTACAAGTTCTTGAGCCAAGAAAATAATTGTCCCAGAGAGACTATAAGTTAAGCATGCCTGAGCCTTTTACCTTCAACAAATACCACCGCAAAGCTCCATCTCAAGTGTAGGGTTTCATTTGCATCTGCTCAGTTTACTATCTTCTCCTATATGAAAGTGCTTCCCTTAAAATCCTGTCAGGCATGTGTGTTCATTCTGTTTCCTTCACCACCATATTCCTAGGAAGGGTGCATGCATGAGCATGCTCCTTACTGCACATCCAGACTTGACTTTCTACCATTTCCTGAGTGATACACACTCACAGAGCTGGAAAAGTACGGTGAAAGTAGAACCACTGAGCTGGTACCAGGAGGGAGGAGTGATTGAGTCTGTTAAATATTTCATTAGTAGAAGCACATTTCTTCAAAACATTTTAGTCAAAGTCATGGTCTTCTGTAATAGAAATGTTTACATTTAATTTTGTGTTATATAGACTACTTTTGGAAATAAAATAACCATGATTCTGTTTAGAATGAGAAACCAGAAGAAAATAAATGTGGTGGCTCAGAACTATTTTCATTCATTTCTTTTCTTAGTGACCCCTAGTTCGCCTCTGCCAATATTGTAAATAAAATGATATAACATGCTAAGAAATTAGTTAATGTAATGTTCTTTCAACAAATAACATCAATTATTAATAATAACCTTGGAAGAGATATACTTCCTTGACTCAGGCATGGAAACCTGGAATGAAGTGTAATACCAGTGAGATGAGATGTTGTAGAAAAATAAATACAGCTATTACTGGACACTCACTGTTTTGAACATCTCTGTGGAGCATCTGGACCTTAGAATCTTAACTGCCTCAAAGGAGAATGGGAAGATAGAGACCCAATTTGATAGGTTTCAAACTAATTTTCTTTGAATTCATTTTGAGCTTCATTGCTTGCAAATCTTTCAGATGGACTTGACCTCTTCAAAATACTACTATTAATGAAATATCAATTCCTTGTAAAAATGGACAAATTACTTAATGCACTTTTATTTTTAAGCATCTTGGAAGAATATCCTAGGAAAACAACACCCTCCCCCCACAACCCACCCACACAATGTCAACAGGAGGTTCACTTGTTCACTTGAGCTATGGTTGATTGACATGAAGTATGTTGTTGCTTAAGGTATCAGGAGTGTTTTGGGTCTAAGAGCTTTAACTAAACAGTTTCAGAATGAATGGCTACTGTGATCAATACAGTCTTCTTTAAGGAATAATCATGGTTCAGTCAGGTTGGCACAGCCTGAAGGCAGGTCCTGGGCTTTACAGTGAAAAACTATTAAGAGTACCTTCTTGTAAATATATAGATATATTTTCTTCATTTCTGTAAACATATCCCTCATACAATTATATTATCAGAGATATTCTTGACTTGGAAGTATTTTCCTAAGTAGGGGGTGGTGGCGACAATGGTAAAATCAATATTTGATAATGAAAAATCTTTTATGAATATGAATGAGATGTATACCTTCAATATACTATAAAAGCATGATTCCATTCTCTGAAGAAGTTGCAATGTGATTTGGCCAAGTGCTAAAACCATAGTTAAAGCCAGAAAGAAGAAGGACCAAAAATTGAATATTTCATTTTTTTTCTCAAGGAGAAAATAAGGCACATATACACGCATACAAACCACAGATAGATTTGTATCTTTCTATATCTAGCCACACACACATAAAAGCTTGAGTCATTTAGATTGGAAAAGAGAGATAGTAAGCTGAAAAAAATCATGTAATAATTTTCTTATTGTATTACATGGCTTAGCTGGGGATGTTCTAAATTTTAGCTTTGTTCTTGATATTTGGCTAAAGTCTACTTTTTGGTCTTAGCTTTGGCCTTAGTCATTTGAAGTCTGTATAGCTGAACACCTTTTATCAACATCACTTCTAATATCACAGACTCGCAAGTGATGAATAATCATAAAATCATATAGGTAATCATCATACATAATCAGTATAACTGCATCAGTAATAATAAAATGAAGGTCATTAGATTTAGTGCTAATACTGGAAGATTCACTTTCAAATACAAATAAGCATTATACATGAGACTTGGAGTGAGACTATCTTTATATGATTTATAGTTTGAAATTCTGTCCATAACTGAAATTTTTAAATTATATGTAACATTGCTAGAATAAAATACTTCAAAAATTAATGATGATTGGGAAAGCTTTTCACATGCAAATTAGTAACTCACAAATATTTCAAGGAATAGAAAAATAGATTCATACTCATTACGTGAATAATTTTTATCTTTACCATAGTCTTAGATTTTAGAAGTTTCAAGGAAAGATGCGGAATATGAAGAAAGTGTATCACCAGATAACATAGCAATGAGAATATTATATGTTTTTTCCAGCTTCATTGAGCTATTATTGTCAAAAATTATATGTATTTAATATGTGAAACTTGATTACTTAAAATACATATACATTATGAAATGATTACACAATGAAATTAATTAACACATCCATCACCACACCTAGTTACCACTTGTGCGTGCGTGTATGTGTATGGTGAGTACACTTACAATCTATTTTCTTAGAAAACTTCAAGGAAGCAATACAACATTATTAACTATAGTCACCATGCTGTACATTAGATCCACAGAGTTTATTTGTTTTATAACTGAAAGCTTGTATCCTTTGACTAACATCTTCACAGCCCCTGACAACCACCATACTACTGTCTGCTTCTATGAGTTCGACATGTTTTAGATTCCACATATTTGTCTTTCTATATTTGGCTTACTTCACTTAGCATAATATTCTCCATATTCAACCATGTCGTTGTAAATGGCAGGATTTTCTCCTTCTTTATGGTTCAATAATATTTCACTTTGTGTGTTTGTGTGCATATAACATTTTATACATTAATTCATCCATTGATAGACACTTAGGTTATTTTCATATCTTAACTATTGTGAATAATACTGCAATAAACATAGGGGTGCACATATCTGTTTGGGATACTGAATTCATTTTCTTTGGATAAATACCCAAAGGTATTTTGGGTATTTTGGGGATCGTTGAATCATTTCTCCCAACAATATGCAAGGATTCTCTCTTCTCCACACCTTCACTAACACTTGTTCTATCTCTTGACTTTTTTATAATAGCCATCCTATCAGGTTTGAGGGGATATCACATTGTGGCTTGGGGCAGAAATAAATGAAATATAGATTAGAAATACAAATAGAAAATAGCAATGAAACTAAGAGTTAGATTTTTGAAAAGAAAAAAAAGACAAAACTTTAGTTAGACTAACCAAGGAAAAAAAGAGAGATGAATAAAATAAGTAGGAGGGGATGGGTATATACACATGTAATGGGTGTGGTGCACACCATCTGGGGGATGGACACGCTAGAAGCTCTGACTCAGGTGGGGCCAGGGCAATATACGTAACCTAAACATTTGTACCTCCATAATATGCTGAAATTAAAAAAATAAAATAAAATAAGTAAAATTATAAATGAAATAAGAGACATTATAACTGATACCACAGAAATATAAAGGATCATAAAAAATTAGTATGAAAAAATATATGCCAACAAATTGGGTAACCTGGAATAAATGGATAAATTCCTAGACATATAACATACCAAGGATGAATCATGAAGAGGCAGTTAATCTGAACAAACCAATAATGAGTACGAAGATTGAAGAAGTAATAAAAAACCTCTCCAAAAAAGAAAAGCCGAGGGCCAGATTGTTTCACTGGTGAATTTGAAGCCAAGCATTTACAAAGGAATTAATGTCAGTCCTTCTGAAACTCTTCCAAAAAGTTGAAGAGGAGGGAATGCTTTCAAACCATGAGGTCAGCATTTCTCTTACACCAAAGTCAGATAAGGACACTACAATAAAAGAAAATTACATGCCAATATCCCTGGTGAACATAGATGCAAAAATCCTCATCAAAATACTAGCAAACCAAATTCGATAGCATGTTAAAAGAATCGTACATCATGATCAAGTGGGATTTATTCCTGGGAAGCAAGAATGGTTCCACATATGCAAATCAATAAATATGATACACTGCATTCATTAAGAGAATGAAGAATAAAAACTATATGATCATATTGATAGATGCAGAAAAAGCAATTGACAAAATTCAACATTCTCTCATGATATAAACTCTCAATGAATTACTTATAGAAGAAATGTACATCAACATAATAAAAGTGTATGCAATAAGCCTACAGCTAACACCACACTCAATAGTGAAAAGCTGAAAGCTTTCCTCTAAGATTAGGAACAAGACAAGGGTACCCGCTGTTGTCAATTCTACTCAACATAGTACTGAGAGTCCTGAACAGAGCAATCAGACAAGGGAAAAGAAATAAAAGGCTTCCAAATCAGAAAGGAAGAAGTTATTGTGTCTCTGTTTACAGATGACATAATCTTAGATATATAAAAAAAACCTAAAGACTCCACCAAAAAACTGTTAGAACTAATAAACAAATTTAGTAATGTTGCAGGTTACAAAATCAACACAAAAAGTCAGTTGGATTTCTACACATTAAAAAAGAACTGAAAGGAAATTGAGAAAACAATCATATTTAAAATAGCATCAAAAGAATAAAATATTTAGAAATGAACTTGATGAAGGAGGTGAAACGACTGTACACTGAAAACTACAAAGCACTGATTAAAGAAATTAGAGAATATACAAATAAGTGGAAAGATCCTGTGTTCCTGGATTGGAAGACAATGCTGTTAAAATGTCCATACTATCCAAAGTGATCCACAGATTCAGTGCAATCTCTATCAAAATTCCAATGGTATTTTCCACAGAAATAGAAATAACAATCCTAAAATTTGTGTAGAACCAGAGAAGATCCCAAATAGCCAGAGAAATATTGAGAAACAAGAACAAATTTGGGGGCATCACATTATCTGATTTCAAATTATATATCACAAAGTTGTATTAACCGAAACAGTATAATACTGGCATAAAAACAGACACATAGACCAATGGAACAGAATAGAGAGCCAAGAAATAAACCCATGCATTTACAGTCAACTAATCTTTGATAAGGCCACCAACAATACACAACAGAAACAGGATAATCACTTTAATAAATGGTGTTGGGAAAACTGTCTACCCACATGTTAACAAATGAAAGTGGACCCTCATGTTACACCATGTGCAAAACTCAACTCCAAGTGGATCAGAGACCTAAGTGTAAAACCTGAAACTTTAAGGATTATTTCCCAGAAGAAAACATAAGGGAAAAGCTTCATGGCACTAGTTTGAGAAATGATCTTTTGGCTATGACCCCAAAAGCACAGGCAACAAAAGCAAAAATAGACAAATGAGATTATATCAAACTAAAGAGCTTCTACACAGCAAAGGTTATAATTGACAGAGTGAAAAGACAACCTAAGAACTCGGAGAATATACTTGCAAGCTATATATAGGATAAGGAGTTAATATGCAAAATATATAAGGAACTCATACAATACAATAGCAATAAAACCAACTCAATTTAAAAATGGACAAAATACCTGAATGGACATTTTTCCAAAGAAAACATACAAATGACCAATAGGTTTATGAAAAGTATTATAATAGTAATACTCACCATTATTATATGTTTTTGAGCAAATAATTTTTCAAGTTCATTTTGGGAATTCTTCACAGGGAAATTATTTTTCCTACAGTAATGTATCCACTATTTTAAATGTGACTTCTAAGTTATTTTAACAAATGAAATGATAAAAATAATTACTTTCATAGTACTATAGATTTATTCTTTCATTCCAAAATTTCATTCTGTGATGGTATTTGACTTTGGTCTTGGGTTCAGCCAAGTATTTATTTCACTGCATGGCTAATCAGCATTTATCCAACTAGCAAAACTATACATTCTCATAGATATAATTTCATGTATCTGTGGCAAAAATGTATGTAATGTATTTTCAGGCTAACCTAGACTCTATCAACTCCTCGGCAATGGTACCATCAATATTTTTTTACCTACCTTTAGAAATTTTAGAGGTCACTAGTCACAGGGCACAAGATATACACTCTAAGTCCTGGCCTCATGGCAATAATGTCTTGAGAAGTGACAAAGCTGAAATATTTTAAGAGTCAGACCACGTAGGTGTTGCCATTCACAGCGTTGAGGCTAGAGGATTAGATTAAGTTTTATTGGCCTGTCAGTTTATAACAAGTAGCAAACAGATAAAACAAAACACAGTAGACCCATATTTAACATCCTGGATAGGTTCTTGGAAACTATGACTCTAAGTGAAATATTAGTAACACATAACAAAAGCAATTTTACCAGAGACTAATTGATATAAATGAGAGTTAAGTTCTTAGGGCATATTTCTGATCATGAAAACATCCCTAAAGTTCTAAATAAAGACCCAGAACACTTCTAATATTAAACATTGAAATAAATGTGAGCTATACATACATTTTAAAAGATTTATAATAAACAACTAAGGTAATTATTTACCTGATTATTCCAGTTAAGTGTCACAGGTGGCCAGAACCTATCCCAGCAGCTCAGGGTGCGAGACAGGAACCAACTCTGGACAGGACACCACCCCATCAAAGGGCACACTCGCACATCCACACATGCTCACTCAGACTGGGACCATTCAGACACACTGATTCACCTAATGGGCTCATCTTTGCAATATGGGAGGAAACCAGAGTACCTGGAGAAAACCCATGCAAACATAGAAGAACATGCAAACTCCACACAAATAGTGCCTCACCAGTTTTTTTTTTTTTTCTTCATCAATGTTATAATGAAATGACATTAAAGGAAAGGTGTTATTTGAGGACCTGCTGTAATAAGCTGAGAGAAACTGGGTTATATATACCAGGATACTTGAAGTATTCAGAACATTGTTTTAAAACACTCTCTGATAGTCTCAGTGTGGAGTGGATCGCGGCCATGGGAGAAGATATTTGTTCCTAATTTATGAAATGGTGGGAACTTTAGGTATTTTAAGTTATGACTTTGGTGTTTTTCTCCATGGACCAAACAAACATGTTTGTCTTAGAGTCTAGTGAATACTGCTCCTAAAAGGATAAAAGAAAGTACGTTTTATTATCAGATAAAAATATTGATGTCAGTGACCAGTGTTAAGACCTGCCCATCTTTATTCTAACATCATAATATCATAGTGTCCTTGACACCCTGGTTAAAGTGTGGTTACCCCAATAGTCTACTAGTCTTTATGTCCATGGAAAAAAGTTGGGTAGGATAAAATAACAAAAGACTGGAATGCTCTCATGTAAGGAACAGATATATAAGGAGCAGTAAGTCAAATGTTCTGTAGAAAGCAATTTCCTTCTTGGTCCCTTATTTCAGAGAAAACCAGTGATAGCATCTCCTGCTCATGAATGTGGTACATTTGAACACAAATGGGAAATCTAATGACATTATAAAGCACCTTGAAAGAAAATTGTTTTGCCTAAAGAAGTTTACAAATAGAGGAAGCTGTCATTAGTAAGAAGGCATGGCAATGTAGCAAACAGCCTCAAGAGAGACCTTCTCACCCCATGAGCCAAGGAACTCGTCACCTCACTGCTTTTATTTCAGGAAAAGATGGCTATATTTCCATTGCCAGAAGGGTAGTCATGCTAAAGGGTTTATGGTTGAATTGCTATGCATAAAATACTTTTGAATTGAATTCTTAAATTTCAGAAAATGAAGCTGCAGAATACATACACACTGACGCAAGCACTAGATAGATATATAGATAGATAGATAGATAGATAGATAGATAGATAGATAGATAGATAGATGGATAGATTGATTGAGTCAACCTAAGTAACAGTGATTCTATAAAAGAAAAGATGTTTATCTGGGAATAGACCATTGCAATGGTAATATACATGTCATAATAAACTGTGCATGTATTCAGGGAGGTAAAGGAAGACTAAGGTTTTTAAAGGAAAAAATGAAGAGGAGCACATAATTATTTTGAAATAATTATTCTTGCCTATAAAGATCAATAACAAGGGTGACATCAGTCTGAGGCTGGACAAGCAGTTGCTGGGCAGATGTCCTTGGAGAAGTATTTTTAAGGTTGAGATGGCCTTTACACAAGATTGTGATCTTTTCAGTCTTTTGTGATAGTTTTGTTATTGGGCATACAAGCATGCGAACCCTCTCTTCATGGTCTTCCCTGGTTATCAAGGTTTTCTTAACACTAGTGACTCCATTTTGATTTGGACAAGTTTCAAAATAGATAGGCCAATAGAGTATATACAAAATCAATCCTGTAGAGAGCCATCATATTTGAGGATATTTTAACAATATATTTAATTTCTGTTCTTTCTCGTATGCAAAATAAAGTGTTGTGGAGATTTACCTTTTTGATTTTAATTTATCCTTTATACTGTGGTCAGTTAGACAGCTCCCACTACCTGTAGAATAAAATAAAATTTCTTAATGTGACTTTTAATGTTCATAATTATGCAAATTTCATTTAGACATACCTTGATGCTTTTGTTCTTATCTCTCTCTTAGATTTATCTACCTCATCCTTTCCACCCATAGACTATCAGTCCTTCAAGATTCAGGACAAAGTTCTCTTCCTTTGAAAAACATTCCAAAATACCTCCAATCATAAATGGGTACTCTTTCTTTCCCAGATAAACAATGTGTTTATTTTTTTAATGCCTATTGTTTAGTGGGGGAAGAACACAGCTGTGTTTCAAGGTCAAATAATATGCTGAAGTTACCCCAGTTAAAGCTTCCATCATCTAATTCTGCAATTACTACATGATCATTCCTAACTGGCTTTCCTGTATGAAATCATGGCCCGTCCAGCAATCCATTTACTCTCCCAGTAGTTCTCATTTGTTATGCATAAGCACAGAGTATAATTCTAACCATCCATAGACATTTCACCAGATTTTAAGAAAGATATAAGTTTTATTTTAACTAGAGCTTCATAAACCTACTGTTAAAATAGTTTGATGGGATACTGAGTGGGATAGGTCACAAAAAACTGTAGGGTGCAAGTTGTTCCATGTCATAATATAATGTAGAATTTATATGAGAGAAAAATCGAGTGCGTACTAAAACATGTAAACAATTTGCCTCTGCGGACTCGGGGGAGAGCAAAGTATATTCAACAGTGACACAGAGAGAAAGGTCAGCCAATGAATCAAATTTACTCTGTGGATGCCTTTCTCAACATTGTAAATCATTGTTATAAAACTGCAATGTCAATGTGATAATTGTTACTGAATTGTTTGCTTTCATTTTCAGACTAATAAATACTGCCTTCATGTGCACTTCTAACATTTCTCATATATATCCACAATTTCTCATTCACAGTTCTGAAATCAAAATGTTCTAACAGCTAAACATTCCATCTTAATTCATTTAGTGACAAACCTGATCTGAACTGATTAGTCCTGTTTTCATATATTTGATTGTGGGATGTTGCTACAGACCTCTCTGGGGGTGTTGTGCAATATTTACTGCAGTTACCTTATTACTTTTCTAGAAGACCAACATATTCTGAATTCTAACTTACATCTAGTTCTAAGAGTTTTGAATAAGAGATTATGAACATACATTTAAAATATTTCTCTCACAACAAATGTTCAGAGTGGCTGATATTCAGTGAAGTTTTCTAAAAGGTAAATTTGACCTTACCTCTCTGTTCCTTGAAACTCCTAGTACCTCTTTATTGTCCTCATATCCAAGCTTCTCTATCCAGCACACTTGGCCTGTTGGGATTTTATCTCTGCTAATAGCTTCATCCTCCAATCCTGTCCCAGATATACTGATGTTCTCAAGACCCACCCATGTTCTTTTCTAACCTACTGGCTTTTCACGTTTATTTCTTAGCCTGAAATATTTTTCTCTTCTAGAAGATTTGTTAACTTCCGTTAGGTTTTGTGTGTTAGTTTATTTTACTTACTCCTTAACACTTGGTTTGTTGTTGCTCTCACGGGATCCCAAGGAAATTTTTCCAAATGTAGCATTTATCTTATGCCGTGTATTCTAATTTCCTATTAACTTTATTCTACTTACATTCACTTAGTTATGTCTGTAAGGGCTGAGGCAATCTGGTTGGTCTCACTGTATTCTCAGTTCTTAGCAGAGTAGATACAGAAAAAATGCCTGTTAAACAAATCAATTAGAGAATAAATAAAACATAGTATAGTTGACATTTGAACAACACAGGGGTTAGAGAGCCCTCCCTTGTGCAGTCGAAAATCTGTGTATAACTTTTGAGTCTCCCAAATATTAACTACTAATAGTCTACTGTTGACTGGAAGCCTCACCAACAACATAAACAGTTGATTAATATATATTTCGTATGCTGTATGTATAATATAATGTATTCTTACAATAAAGTAAGCTAGAAAAAAGAAAACGTTACTAAGAAACTTTATGATGACTACAAAAAAGAAAAAATATATTTAAAATACAATACAGTATAATACTGTCCTTAAAAAATCAGAAATGTGGAGATGATATTGACATTTGATTAGAAAAACTAATGTCTGATTTAATTTTTTCATAGTCATAGTTTTAATCATTTCGTATTTTAATCAAATAGAATTTTAAAATTTTGTCTATTAGTTATTTATCATTAACTGATTAGTTTATCTCAAAGTTTTTTTGTTATTTTTAGGGGGATATGGTATAAAGAAAGAAAAGGAATGGAAAAATTAGGGAACATTTGGGTAGAGTAAAGTGGTATCTGATTATCATTTAGAAGTATTTAAACAGGAAGATAGCATTGATTAGAAGACTCTAGAAGGATACAGTGTGAGGAACAAGACACATTTTAGAGAGGCAGATAATTTTTTGAGTAGTCTCTTATTTGATATAATTTCAAACTTACAATTAGTAAATAGTAAAAGGAACTCCATTATACTTTTTACGCAACTTAGAAGTTGTTATACATACACACATGCACATATATACATATTTTTTCTGAACCCCTTGAAAGTAACCTAAAAATACCACGCTCCTTTTAATCTAAATAATTCTATGAGAAGTCCCTAAGAACAAAAATATTCTCTTACAAAAGCACAGCTCAGTTAACAAAATCAGGAAATTTGGTATTGAGTCAGTGCATTATCTAATCCATTGTTTATATTTAAATGTTAAAAATTATCCTAATAATGCATTACAGCTACTTTTTCAGGTCTAGAATCAAGCTGTGGATAATGCACAGTATTTGTCAAAACTATTTTTATCTCCTTTAATTTGGACCAGTTACTCAGCTCTTATTTATTTTTGGACCTTGGCATTTTGACACAAAAAGCTATCTTTTTTTTTTTTGTAAACTAGCCCTAAATTTGAGTCTGTGTGATGTTTCTTCATGATTGGATAATGTTACGAAATTTTGGTAGGACTATCACAGAAGCAGTGCTGTGTCTTTCTCAGTGCATACAGTCCAGAGACCCATGGGTTTGCTCCAATATTCGTAAGGCTTTACCTGTTATTTACATATTTACTCTATCCAGTAAATATTTTTGTATACTTATCAAATTCCAGAAACTGCCCAAAGTTCTATCCTAAATATATTCATCATTTGGTCTAATTAAATTTTAGTAGTGATTACAAATAATTGGGAACAAGAGAAGACACAGACACTTCTTTTAAGGAGTTCCACATACCAGTACAAGAGGCAAAGATATAAAAGCAAATAATTTAAATACAGTGTAATAATTATTTTAAGTCTATCTTTTGAAGCTCTCCCAATGACTCTTTTAAAAAAATTGATTTTTTTTTTTCCTTTTCTTCCCATGCACAACAGCATAATGCCAAAGGGAAGCTGCATAGTTTGACATCTAAAGTACCGGGTTTTAGTCCGTAAGATCTAATCTGTTAGCAATAAGAACTTAACATACACAAAATCTAAGTGTGGATAATAATAACGTCCTTACTAAGTAGGTGATTACCGGTAGGTTAAATGAAAATATATATGTGAAACATTTGATAATCTGTAAATTCCACTCAGAGATCAGGTGATATTATTTATGTTGAAATATGTACATATATGTGTATATTATATAATAGAAAAGTCATAGGCTTTGCAGTCAGTAGTCAAACAAAATGTTCACAGGACAATGGCAAAGATCAAATGCAATATTTGTGAAAGTATGTTTAAGCTGATACATACACTTACATACACAAACCTGCTTATGATAATTTTCTTGATTTGTCAGCATATAAGCTTTGATTTAATCTTTTATTTTTTGTTCATCTCTACTTTCTTCACTTTTGAGGAGAAACTATGTAATTTTTCTTTATAAATCCTTCAGCGCCCACTTCATTATATGGTACCAAGTTGCTTTATGGTGTTGGTTGAATGTCCAAAATATTATGAGCTATGATTGATATCTTGCATGTTAACAAAATTATTGTATATTAACAAAATGCTTCTTAAGTGTTTTTGGAACTCAACTTATGGCATATCTCAATACTCTCATTCATTTATTGGGCACAAAAGGGTTGAATAATGAAGATGAAGGTCAGCGAATGATAGAGGACTTGGCCTCCTACCAGCTTTGTTCTTGTGGAAGCCATTCGTCCCCTCTGGACCTAAGTTTTTCTTTCTTTATGTTATATCTTCCCTTTAAAAAAACTCAAATGTTCCTCTTTGTCTAAATTTTTGCCTCTACCTTAATGAATTCAAGAAAAAGGACAGTTTCGAAATATGTCTAAGATATATGGTGTTAACCTAGAAACATAGAAATAAAGGAATGAAAGCAGGTAAACTAGTGTATAACTGTTTTAGTGATTTTACAAATTCCTAAGCAATAATAAAAACAAAAACAAAAAAAGTTGTATTTTCCAGCCTGTCCAGATTACTCATCTTTTCCACATTATTTTTTTGTTCTCTCAAATAATGGCTGCCCATGTGTCACTGGAAAGATCTGAAATGTTCATGAATGATTGTAAATGGTCTCTGCTAACTGTGACCTCATTCAATTTAGCCTTGAGTAAGAACATTTGAATCTTGGCATACACTGAACGCCATTTCCTTTTGGCTTCAAAGAGCACACTTGAATCCAATCCCTTCAGATAGTTTCCTCAGCTTTCCTGGCTTCTGAAGAGAGTACAATTTATTCACGTCTCTGACCATGACTAGACATCCAGCGTCTGTGTCCTCAAAGACAACATTTTAGCTGCCTGGGTTTTTAGTAATCACACTTAATAATCTTGTTTGAGTAATTTCCCAATGACGTGAAAGCACAATCTATCTGATCTATAGCCCTTATTATGACTAATTTTCAACTCAGCCACTTCCAGGCCAGTAGTGTGTGATGAGTATTATTGAGCCACGAGACAATTTAACAAAATGGTCAACAGGATAAGAAGCCAAATAATCTCCTGTACAGAAAACTGTGAGGTGGAGTTATACGCTAAAAAAGAAGTTTATTCTGGGGGGCGTGTCTTATCCAGAGCTAAAGGAATGAATGGCTTGAGATGAATTTGTCTTAGCAGAAATCTCTATTTAATGCTAAAAAACATGCTAGTGAATTAAATGCACACATACATGTGCACACAAGTAGATACACAAAAACAACAGTAAAACCAAAAATTATTGACCTAGCCAATCAGAAATATCAAACTGTGCAACCTAGGGTATGTATAAGAACATAGCAATAAGCCTCCTTTAGAATTCTGATACAGTAAAAGGTTGTGTGTAGAGGAAAAACATTTGACTTTTCAGTAAGGAAGAACTGAAATATAAACTATAGCTTTGCTACTACTTCTAGATTCTTTCTTGTTTCCATGCATATCCATAAAGAGAGGTGGGGAGAGAAACAGACAGAGATAATGAAGAGACTATGTTCCCTCCTGCAATCATAAAGCAGAATAAATGGCTTTTGCTGATTGAGTCACTTCTGAAACAATTCCTGTAGCTTGGAGAATGCAGCCACGTGCTGATTGGCCTAGGGTTTTGGTTACCTGAACTAATCACTATAGCAACATAAAATTATTCTGATTGGATTAAATGCATCCAAGCTCACCCCTGAACCTGAAAGTGGGAATCCTATGGAAGAAGAAGACAAACGAGTGAGTCAGAGATGCTATGTCATGGATGTTAAGGAGACAAAGACAGAATCTACTTTGCTATGCATTCATGTCACTTCATGGAAAATTAACAAATAATTTGAATTAGCCACTATTTTCTTTCATTTAAAATAGCTTTCAGCATCAAATGGTAGTTTTACTTGTAGGTCTTTGAGGTATCTCCACATTACTTTACACAGGGGTTGCACTAGTTTGTAGTTCCACCAGCAGTGTATGAGTGTTCCTATTTCTCTGCACCCACGCCAGCATTTATTGTTTTGGGACTTTTTGATAATGGCCATTCTCATTGGAGATAAGTGGTCCAGCAATCCCATTACTGGGGATCTACCTAAAGGAAGAAAAGACATTCTATAAAAAAGACATCTGCACCAGAATGTTTACAGCAGCACAGTTCACAATTGCAAAGTTGTGGAAACAACCCAAGTGCCCATCAATACATGAGTGGATTAATAAAATGTGGTATATGTATACCATGGAGTTCTACTCAGCCACAAAAACAATGGTGATCCAGCACCTCTTGTATTATCCTGGATAGAGCTAGAACCCATTCTACTAAGTGAAGCATCACAAAAATGGAAAAACGAGCACCACATGTGCTCACCATCAAATTGGTATTAACTGATCAACACTTAAGTGCACATATAGTAATAACATTCATCGGGTGTCAGGCAGATGGGAAGGGGGCGGGGGGATGAGCACCGTCTGGGGGATGGACAAGCTTGAAGCTCTGACTTGGGAGGTTGGCGTGGGCAAAGGTAATATATGTAACGTAAACATTTGTACCCCTGTGATATGCTGAAATAAAAAAAAAAACAACAACTGGCTTTTAAGGAAATAAGACATAAATATAATCTCAAGTCTAGGAACTTCTGATGCTATCTTTATTTTTTAACAAAACTGACAGTGATGTCAGAGGCAAAAAAGTATTGTCCAGGCAAAAGTACTGTCCTGGTTCTGCTTGAACTTCACTGTGAAATGGGCCTTCTGATAGCATCAGGCACATTGAGAGATTAATAAGATTTTAAAAATGATACACTAATTCCATCAAGAAAAGAGAAAAATAATATAAGTGCAGAAATGACTGTTTATCCACTTTTATTTTAAGTGATATACAGGAGAATTGCTTTACGCAGTAAAAGGCTGTAGGAAAAAACTGACTTGGGGATGGTACGGACACTGTGTGTTATTTCCCCAACTTTTCTTGTAACTTTAAGTGTATTTCTTGCTTATTTCATTACTTTTAATGTGGTCTGTAAAGTCTTTCACATTTTGGAGGACAACAGCATAGATCAAAGAATGAGAAAGCATTTTCTGGATGTGACGGATTTGACCACTGCGAGATGAGACAGCAGAAATCTTATCAATCACCAATTTATTTTGTGGTTTTTTAGTTCTTGACTGTCAGTTTCTCCCACTTTATGAGCTATAAAAATTGGATGAGATACTATACATAAATGTACCCATCAGTGCCTCCCTCCCTCCTGCCCTCCCTGGTGCTCTCCCTCCTTCCTCCTCCCTCTTCTTCCCCTTTCCCCTCCTCCTTCCTTCCCTTGGATTAATATTTGGATCCTTAAGGTGCAATGCAGCTGCAAAAAACATATAATCTGCTTGCAGTAGAACTGAACTACTGGTGGCACGATGTTAATTACAGGGGTAAAATATTTCAGAAAATATCTTCTCCCACCCTGGGTAGGCAGAATTTCACCCCCTCCTCAATGATCTTTGACAACTAGTGTTACTGCCCTGATTATGCCACATTAAGTGGAAAAAGGGGGCTTTTGAGATGGTTTTAAGCTTGCCAATCAATTGACTTTATAATAGGACAATTTCCTGGATCATCATTGGTGGTTTCCTTGTAATCATAGGCTCCTGACATGTGGAAAGGATATCAGAAGAGTGAGTCAGTCTGAAGAGTTTGGCTTGAGAGGGACTTGACCTGCGGTTACTGGCTTTAAGGATGGACCAAGGGAGCCAAAAACTAAGGAATGCAAGTGACTTTAGAAACTGAGACCGATCCTAAGCTGACAGTCAGCAAGGAAATAGGGACTCAGTCCCACAACCACAAGGAATAAGCAAGAAAAGGAAGTCTTCCCTGGAGCTTCCGGAAGGGAATGTACCTGGGCTGACACCTTGATTTTGAGCCACAAAGTTTTTGGGGTAATTTGTTCTGGCAGCGATAGAAAACAAACCCGCTAACCTACTCACATGATTCTAACTGATCAGATGCTCGATACTGTGCTCTTAAAAAAAGGGGGGTGAGAGATTGGGGAGAATACACCTACTTAGTAAATGCAGTGGATGGAGAAAGCAACCTTGGCCCACACCCTCATTTTCTCCAGGACCATGGCTAAGTTGTCAGGCCCTGTCTAAAGCTATCGAGAATGTTTAGGTTCTCAAAGTGTCAACTGAGTAAGCAAGAAACACACTTCCCAGCCCTCTAGTAGTGATCTCAATTAGGCATTGCACTAATGTGTTAAATGTGCTGGAGATCCAAAATGAGTAAGACACTTCATCTCACCTCAAGAAAACTATAATCCCAGAAAGAGGATTAGTCAGTAATATAGTAATAATATAGTACTATAATAATAATAGAGAGTGAAGTTAGAATTGGGGTTACCAAGTTTTCATAAATGCATAGAGGTGATGCCTGCATAGAGAGGTGGGAATGGCTTTGTGGATTGTGTGGCATCCTCCGTGTGTCTGGAAGGATAATGTTGTTGGTTCTATTTATTGAGCAATTAACATGCACCAGGCTTTGCATATGTCTTGTTCCTAATCCTTATGATTGTCCTGGTAAGGAAGATGCTGTTATTCCTGTCTTGTAGATGAAGAAACCTATTCAGGTAGTTCAAGTGAGTGGTTCTCAAATTTGAGCAAGCATCAGGGTTACATGGAGTGCTTATTAAAACACAGATTTCTAGGATTCACTTTCAGAGGTATTTATTTAGTAGTTATGTTGTGGGGCTGGAGATTTTGCATTTCTACCCTATTTCCTAGTGATGCTGATGTTGCTAGTCTGAGACCCCACTTTGGGAGGCACTGGTTTAAGTGATTTGATCCAAATCTCAGACGGTTTGTATGAGGCAGGGTGAGACTTGATCACAGGTCCTGCAGGTCTATCCACCTGAGTCAAAGGCTGCATATAGTCTTATCATTGAACCTCTATATCCTCTACCTCTGTTTAGTGAATGAAAGCATTAAATAAGTCAGTTCACTTCATCCAGTACTCTCCTTCTGCTACTTTTCCTCCCCCACATTAAAGAACCTGTTTTCTTTTGTAGCTTAGAGAAATCATTTACTTGTGTTGTAGTTATACATTTTTCAGAGCAGGTCAGGAGAGACACTTAGAATAACTCACTACAACGAAGAGTGACATCTAAGAAATGACCTCAACTGAGAATTCAAGATTACCATTTAAACTGTAAATTAATCTTTGGAAACATCTATCAGTAACCATCACCCATTTTAATCCTTACTGTGTACCCAACATTTGTACATTGATTTATTAAGATTTGCAAACCCGCAGAAATTTGTACTAATTTCTTTGGTCCTCACAGAGACTCTGTGTACATTGTCAGTAAAAGTTTTATGTCACTGTCACATAGGAAGCGCATCGTCAATGAAGTGACTTCTTTGGGGTCCATTGGCTGGTAATTTGAAGACTTGTCGTCCTGAATTTCCATGTGGTACATCTTTTTACCGGTGGACCAGGCATTCAAATGCATCTTTCAGAAAGATTTGAAGAAATAAGATTTTCTGATAAAAGATTGGTTTTTATTTAAAATGTGATTATCCTTAATTGCTGAAATGATTCTCTAATCAGGAATTAAAAACCGTTCATTAGCAGAAGCAGAGGGAGTCAAGTTTTCAGTTCTAATCCAATTGCTGACATTAATACTGAGGGTTAAATATGCTTACACTCCAACAGTAAAGAAAGGCAAAAGGAAATTCAGTATTAATTCCACTTTCTCAATATACATATATCTTTAATAATTCCACTTATTTAACTAAAGAGTCGCTGGGTCTGCTGCCCAGAACGATGAAGATTACCCCTTTTTAAAAGAATCTAGAACACAAGTATCCTGAAAGATGATTCTTTTCATTCGCATTGGGTGAGAAAACATTCTACTTGCAATGCTTTAGCACTAAGAAGAGCAGAGCCAGTAAAGAGATACTCCTTCCTTTATATGGTAATTAAAGAAATTTCATATATCGAGCCTTCCTAGACATAACTGGATTACCCTAGGGCACTTAGAGAAAGAAGTCTCTAATGCAGCAGGAAATCCTAAAGTAGAACAAAAATTTTATAGTCTTTTACATCAAGACGGACCTCTGTTTTGTGCCTGAGGTCCATTCAAATCTAAATCCACTCAGCCCCCTATTTTACACTTATAAAAATGGAGCCTTTTGAACATGTTTTACTTCTCATATTTGCCTCTGAGGAACTATCACAAAATGAACTACATGTTTAACATGGCAAGTTATGTTACTTATATAATGGGATTCTTGGAAACCTGCAGCACTGAGTACTGAAAGAAACCACGGAGAGTGGAGACATTGTGGTAGAAATCATCACCTAAGGTTTTCCAGTCAGAGCTTCGGGGACACAACAACAGTAGTGTATTTAGTCCTTACTGCTTTGGTAAGTTAACTCAGTGTAGGAAACGGGGTCAAGCTTTTTTTGTAGCACACAGACAAAGTTGAAAGCAACAAAGGCCTTGCAAGTGGTGGTCCCGAACACTAACCAAAGAGCAAGCCCTTGTGTACTCTGTGGAGAGGCTGAAGGTCGTGCATTGATTGGTTCTTTTAGCAACCTCTTGCATGGAGAAAAAAGCATGGGCACAGACTTCATCTTCAGATGCAGGGCTGATGATGCACATTGCCGGGTTCCTGCTCCTCACCCCTGAACAGATGACAGGATTTACATTTCTCTGCTCATCACGTTGTTGGTCTCCCATGAGTAGCACAGTTAAAGGCATCTTTTTGCTCTATATTGGGAAAAACACATCACTGTATCTGAGCTTAGAGCATCCTAAGTAAAAGTGCATCCCAAAGCTAAATTTCAACTTATTTTGCATCTGGAATCAAGGTGTTTAAATAACAGAAACACATGCTTATACAAAGATTCCTTCTACTAACGTTCAATAAGACTCTAATGACAACAGTTTCACATCTTAATAGCTGCAGTTGCACAGCCTAGAAGCTTAATATTTCATTTTCTCTCAATTAGCCTTCACAAAATATGCTGAATATTCAGCATAATTATTTTAGGACCAAAAAAATTGTCTTCCATTTTAACAGTTATAGCACCCTACGGTTAATCACTTATGGTGATAAGGCCTGAAAGAGTTTGGTGTTTTCTTTTCTTTTTCTTTTTTTTGTTTTCATTTACTGTACACTTTGGAAACTAGAGTTAACAAAGTAAAGTCTGTGTAATATAGTTAAGGAAAGTGTCAGAAGTTCAGAATATAAGTTTGCAAATTTTTTGTTTAAAAATGTGATTATTTTAATGAAGTAACAGTTTAATTTTATTTATTCTTTCTTTAAACATTTGCTGCATATTGCCAATAGCAGGCACTATCCAGGAGATAAAACTTTGTAATCCCTGACACAAAGGAGTTTTCCATCTACTTGGAAATCTTAACAATAAACTTTTTGGTATAGAGAACCAGCAAAATGGCACATTGTAAGATCTCAATAAATTGGAGATGAACGAATGTTTAATAAAATAACTTAGATACATAAGAGAATAAATAATCTATTGGATATTAGAGAGGGGAGACAGAAAGATGAATTCAAACAGTTCAGGAGGGCCTCTTTAAGCCTCAGTTTCCTTATCTGTACAATGCCTATTTATATCAGCTTGACTAGAGGATACAATGAACTATTATAATTGAGATTGTGAAATTACTTTATAAACCACAAATTCATGCTCAATAATAGGACGTTGTATTTTATGAGGAAAAAGTGGAACATGGCCTCAAATGATGGTCAGGATTTGGCTGGCCAGGAATGTATAATATATATAACACATTTCTATGGTTGTAAAAAAGAGCAAGGTATGCATAGGAGACACCAAAAGACCAGTATATCTGACTGGGTTTATACGTCGAGTATAGGATTAGATACAGAAAGTCAAATTAGTTAAAGGGGGCGGCAAGTTGGCATTTTATCCAAAGAGACTCAGTGAAATTTTTCAAATTGGCAAATGGCTTGATAAACATGGTGTTTTAAAAGCACAATTTGAAGGGTGGTGAATAGGCAGAACTACAAATAAAGAGAGTTTGAAGTCTGGGAAGCCACCAGTGGGATATCATTGCAGTCCCAAATAATATTCACTTGAACCGTGGAAGACAAGGCATGAATCTTGAATAGGTGTGCCCTTATGGTGATCAATAAATCCATTGTCATAAAATATAATAGGCAGAAGGCATAAAAAGTTCTCAATCTGTACTTAACATTTAAAGAATTTTGCTGCTTTTTTTTGTATACTTGCATAATTCTCAAGACTCCATTCCACTTATCTTCAGATAGACACTCCCTGTGGTTTTCACTTTCCTTCCATTATGGTTGATGCAAATGACCATATTTCAACATTAAAAAAAATTTGATTATTATCAATGACTTAAAGAGGATATTTAATATTGATTGGTTGGGACATGTCGGGTCAACTGGTGATTGATCAGGCATAATTTAACAACAACAACAAAAATACTGGCAAGGAAAAGGTCTTGCTGAGTTGTCTCTGAAAATATTTTATAGAGATATTCTTAAAAAGTTTTCAATAAAATGTAACATATGAAAAATGAAATGAATAAACCATATTTCTTAGCATGTAAATTTCACTAGGTGATAGATGAAATACCTGTAATTAACAATACAGAATGATTTTTTTCTAACAGCCTAAAACTTTTGCTTCTATTTTTTATTCAGAAAGATTAATCACATGCAAATTCAGTTATTAACACTTTCTCTGTGAGAAGAAAATCCTTGAAAATGTGACCTCTATGAGATCTTTGTCATATTTTTACTTCTGACGACCTGCAGGAATAATACAGAATGACATATGTGAAAATTTTATCCAGGTGTCTGACTAAACTTAATTACAGCAAAGCGTATAATTTTAAATATGTTTCTGGCATCTTTGAGAATTATGTGTTATAGGCTCTACAGAGAAGAAGAGAAGGTACACTTCTTAAAAGAAAATAGTTCTCAGAAGTGAATCCACAAACCAGAGAATGGAAACATAGTTGACAACAAATGCACTGGAATAATAGGTTAGAGAAATTGCTGAATAATCTTGTGAACTTATAATACAGATCATCTTTAATATCAATGTGCATGACTTTTGTCCAATACTGATTATACTACGGGAAATATATAAAAATACATAAGAGTTATGAAGATCAGGGGAGCAGTAAGTTTCAAACTTAAATATCTGCTGGAAGTCTCATTTTGCTAAAAGCAGAGAATAGTCAGTATTCATCAACTGCCTTCTGACATTTTTCTCTTTCAAAAGTTTTAGGCAGCAAATGAGGAGATCCTGTATTTAATTCCTTCAAAAGGAGAAAACTTGTTGATGATTAAAACTGCTAGAAATGGGCCGGGCGCGGTGGCTCACACCTGTAATCCTAGCACTCTGGGAGGCCGAGGCAGGCGGATTGTTCTGAGCTCAGGAGTTCGAGACCAGACTGAGCAAGAGTGAGACCCCGTCTCTACTAAAAATAGAAAGAAATTAATTGGACAGCTAAAAATATATAGAGAAAAAAATTAGCTGGGCATGGTGGCGCATGCCTGTAGTCCCAGCTACTCGGGAGGCTGAGACAGTAGGATTGCTTAAGCCCAGGAGTTTGAGGTTGCTGTGAGTTTGGCTGACACCACGGCACTCGCCCCAGGCAAGAGAGTGAGACTCTGTCTCCAAAAAAAAAAAAAAAAAAACAAAACTGTTAGAAATGTAGGAAGAAATTGGCCACAACTTTTTAGGGTCTGATGAGCCAAGGAAGGCAAGTATTGTGTAAGTGTAGCCAGTAGCTTACTACTAGAAAGTGTTATTTGCTGTACAATGAATTCTCTACTTGGCTGGTGGACACCCTTTGAGAGACTGTATCTTATCTGGAAAATGGGAATGATAAAAGTTATTATTTTATAATTTCTGTACCTATGACCTTATAGCTGTATCCCTACACTTTAGAGTGCCTTTCTTGAAATTTTCTAGATTCCCTTTAGTGTCTAGGACCAGCCAGCAGTGCCACCTGAGAAGAGTGCCTTGAGCCCAGACGCAATCCCCTGTTGGTCTTGGTAAATTTTCTAAGTTATTCTCTGGTACCCGGGATCAGCCAGGGATGGCAATGGTGGACTGTAGTAGACCACTCCAGCCTCACCCACTTCCTCTCTTCTGTCCCACCACTCACCAGAGTTGAGGTTGGTCAGATGCCTCTTGAAGTTCCAAGACTCAAGCCTACTGTAATCACTGGGCCGCATACTTTCGTCCTGGTTCCCAGAAGGCAGCTTCGCAAACAGATCAGTGCCACCAGCCAACACAGTATTTCTTTTACGGCATCACTTGGAATTGAGCTGTCGAAATGCAGCAAGCACACTGATTCAGGCTACTCAAACTGTTTATACTTATAAGCAGGATCCCACACAAAATACTTAGCCATATCCCTACAAATCCTGTTAGCCTTATTATCGTTACTATTCAGAAACACAATTTTAAAATCATACAATTTTAAAATCAACTAGAATAATGGTTTCATGATTTTTTGTTATAACAGTCATCTGTAACTTTCAAAACTCCAGTGACTGACATCAGACAATGAACTATAATCTCCTGAGAAAAGGAATTTGAAAAGTGACATTTTAATACTGTAAAAGTAATAAGGATGATTTCTCAGGAAAGTCATATTCCTTTAAATTAAATGTATTTTGCTTCATGAAATACTCATTATTTGTCCTTTTTCCCCCGAAAATTCATCATGAACAGGCAAAACCTGTCATGGCCTGACATATCTGCTCTTGAGAAAACCTACAAAAAGTGTCCAGCCTATACCAAAAATACAGTCGTCCCTCAGTATCTGTGGGGAGTTGGTTCAGGACCTTCCACTGATACCAAACTCCATGAGTGCTCAAGTCCTTGATATAAAATTGTACAGTATTTGCATGTAACAGATACAAACCCTTCCTTATACTTTAAATCTTCTCCAGATTGTTTATAACACCTAATACAATGTAAATTCTATGTCAATAATTGATATAGGGAATCCCTATTGGTTAGGGAATGATAACAGGAAAAAATGTATCTACATTTTCAACACGGACATAAGTTTTTTAATGAATATTTTTGATCCACGGTTGGTAGAATCCACTGATGTCAAACCCACAATACAGAGGACCTACTGTACATTCTCAGAGAGGAGGGAAGCACAGAGCTGGAGTCTGTCTAGAAACCCCATCCACATATCTTACTCCCTGAAAGTGTGATGGATTTGTACCTTTTCCTCTTTGTACCAAGCAACCACCAAGTGTGCCCCACCCTTGTTTTGTTCCCTTTCTTCTCACTACCCTCTTCCAACCACAAACACAACACATACTCAGTTTTAGAGGTTATGACAATAGAAAACAGCCCCAAATAATTGTGAGACTCTGAGGGCTCCAGGTGCATTGTATATTGGAGCTATTCTGTTATACATTGGGACTGGAGTCAAAGGGTAATAACTGATTTCAGTGGAGAAGAGAATTTTCTCTACTAAACACTGTACTGAAAATTGGCCATATTTCAAAAAGGAAAGAATGACCAGAAATGAACATACTAATTTGTTATTATAATTAATTTAGTAATAATGAAGCAGCCAGGAAATTCTGTTCATGGAAGTTCTTGCAGGATATACATGAATCGAAACTACATTATTACTTAATCTCAGATCTCTCAATTTTCTACCCTATTAATATGATGATGGTGATGGGTTAATTAAAAACAAATTTCATTTTTCTGTTTTTCATTAGAGCTTCAGTTTCCCAAAGTATTTGAAGTGTATTAAAAGGAAAAAAATTACTTACTACCAGATATATGAAATAGGCATATTGAACTTTGTAGATGTTGATCCAGTGCTATCAATGAAAGGAAGCTGCATATAAGATAAACAAAACTATGAATATCTTTACATTCAACAGAAAATTTAGAGGAAAGAGATAGAGATAGTGCCAGTCTAGAATTCTGGAGAATGCAAAAAGTAACTAGAAATGTGATATTGGATTATACATAAATCCATCTGTGCACCAATCTCGTAATTTATAGAATAAGATTTATAGAATAAGGAGATTTTATAGAATAAATTATCTCTTGAATCTTTTCCAGATGTAACATTTTATACTGTAAGATCTTAATTTATGTCATTCTATCAGGTAAGATTCCATAGTACTGTAACAATATTCAGGAAAGAAATAATACATTTGGGGAGATAAATTGTATTATTATATTAATGTGCTAAGTTAGCAACACTTTTTCACTCTATTTAGACTAAACTTGTAATTAATAAAAGTACACTTTTTAAGAAAAAATATACAAAACAGCTTTGAGACTTAAGGATTACCTTCCACAAAGTTTTACTTAATTTTCCATAGTTCAAAAATTCTCATTATGTCTTATTATAATTAAGATATGTGTGTATATATCTATATATACACACACACATGCACAGATTAACAAACTCATTCAATTTGTAAAAATTTGGAATAATGTGTCTACTGTTGCTTTAAAATTGCAAAAGCGTGAACTAAGAGGGAAAACTCACCAGTTCAAAAAATATGCATTATTTTTAAAGGAACAAGTATACCTAGCAGAATTGATTTAGCCATGGAAAGAAAAATGATATGGAGGAGTAAATGTAAAAACTGAGTGAAAAGTCAATGGAATAGAATACTTGACTCCACTGATACTATATCAAAAAGAGCTAAATTAGAGATAATGTAATTTAAAATTCTGCAGAGTTTATTGGATGCTTTCCAAATTGCACAGGTGTGATCTTTTGGATTCAGAGAGATACTATCTTGGCAATGCAGGGAAACAGGTGGAAAAAATAACCCATCTTATGATAATGTGTGAAGACTAGAAAATATTGATGGCACATTGATATGATTAATAGGATGTAGGATTATTAGAAGGCAAACAAAATTGGCAGAATTAGTACTTGAAATAGGAACAGCTGAAAGAACTATTGAAGGAGCAGTTGGTGAGAAGAGAGAATAGACACTGTCTCAGAAAGCAGGGTTGGAAAGGATCTGTTGGAAAATTAGGAAATCTACTATTTCAGTGGCTTCTAAGAAAAGAATAAAAATTTACATTACTTTAGCCAACAAGTTATGTTTTCCAAAACATATTCATTAATCATATTTAGTTTAACAAGTGTTACTGTTATCTCCATTTTTAAGGTGAGGAAGCAAACATATAAAATAATTAAATGGCTTTCTAAGTTGGTATAGGTTGTAGTAACTGAGATAAGAAAGCAGGCAATCTTGTTTCAGGGTGCTTTACTGTACCATTGAATTCAGTAGACAGACGCTGGATATCTTTGTAAGCATAAAAATATAAGATGGACTTGGAAAGTAAAAGAAAAAGTTATTATTCAATAGCTTTATTTATGACATGGATAAGTAGATTTAAGAAAACTAGCAGATCAATAGAAAGAATAAAAGGGGAACAAAACTCGTAAAAATATTTAAGAATAGAAGAAGTCTATTAATGCATGTGAAAAACAATGGATGGGATGTAGAAAAACAGGATTAGAAAAGATCCAAAATGCTTCTAAAAGATAAGAGGACATCAAATCAGAATAATTGGGGTATCCATCACCTTAAACATTTATCATTTTTGTGTTATGAGCCTTCCAATGTTACTCTTTTAGTTATTTTAAAGTATACAAGCTATTGTAAATTATCATTAACTATATTCTCCCTGTCGTACTACCAAATACTAGATTTTATTAAATTTATCTAATTATATTTTTGTACCCATTAAGCGTCTCCTCTTAACTGCCCCACCCCCACTACCCTTCTCAGCCTCTGGTAACCATCATTCTAATCTTTCTTCATAAGGTTTGTGCGTGTGTGTGTGTGTGTGTGTGTGTGTGTGTGTGTGTGTATTTAGCTCCCACATATGAGTGAGAACATGTGATATTTATCTTCCTGTGCCTGGGTTATTTCATTTAATGTCCTCCAGTTCCATCCATCATTTCAAATGACAGGATTTCACTCTATTATTGAATAATATTGAGTAAATGAACACATAACTCAAAGACCTATCGACTCTTGGTGATAAAAATCATAAACATTAAGAGCTTAGAAAAAATATATTCCAAATTATCTCTGGATCAAAGATGAGGTAAAAATTAACCTGAAAATTATTTAGAATCAAGAAAAAGAAATTACTGGGAGACACTTACAGTGTCTAGTACAGAGGACAATGCATATTCTTAAGTACTCTTATAATTACCAAAAGAAAGAATAATATTATCTAAGACTGCTTAGAACCTAGAGGATAAGTAAAAACAGAATGAAACAAAAAAGGCAGAAGAAAGGAATGAATAAAGACAAAGCTGAAATTGTGAAACAAAAAATAAGCAGAAAGAACATATAAAATCAAAACAAGATTGGACAGATTGATAGAATTGGGAAATTTTTGGTGAGACTGATTAAAGAAAGAAAAGAAAGTAAAAAATATTGTAATACAGATGATAAAAGACACACAATCATAAAACGAAAGTCATTAAACTTTTACATGCAATTTTTCAGCATTAGTTTTAATAGCTAGACTAATTAGATAGTTTTCTGACAATATATAAACTGATAAAATTCACTTAACAAGTGTAATTATCATAGAGGAGTTGGAAAAATAACTAAAGACAATTTCTAAAACTTGCATATTAACATAATTTGATCGCAAAATTTATCTAACTTTTAATGAGAAGATGCTTTCTATATTTAACAACTATCCCAGGTCATATAACATTTTAAAAATATCAATTTGTTTTATGAAGTCATGCCCTTATACAAAAACTTGAAAAAATAATAGAGAAGAGCAAATTATGGATTAAGTAATCTCATGAATATAAATGCTAGAATTCTAAATTACATAATAATAAACCAAATATAGTAATATATTAAAAGATTAGTATCCAACATTAAGTAGGATTTTCTTGAAAAATGGAAAAATATTCAAGACCATAAATTCCATCAATATAATTCATATAACCAATAATAGACACTTAAAGAGTATTTAATAATATTTAGCAAAAATTCCAAGTAAAGCATCTTTGTAAAATATGGAGAGATGATCACAAATGTATAAAAGACTATTTTAACCAGGAATTTGAAAAATAAAATAATGGGTGAAACAATAAGGCTATTTTCAATAAATATGGATATATGTTGTTGCTATTTTGATTCAACACCATTTTGGAAGAGCTGACTAATGAAACGAGACGAGATGAAGTAATACTTATAAATATTGAGAATGAAGAAATGAAAATACTTATATTTTTAAGAATATGTTTGTCTGCCTAGGAAGCATGAGAGACTTGAGTAAAATAAGATAGAATCACTCAAATAATTAGTTGAATATGTATATGGTAAACTTTTAGCAACAATCTATTCAAAATAGAAATGGAAGAAAAATATGGCTATAATACTGAAAACATTGCAAAGTTAAAAGGAATAATTTAGATAGAAACGCTCAGATCCTAAGACGAAATCTCTAAGGTTTTATTGAAGTATATAAATGACATGTAATAAATAAAGAGATACCATATTACAAAATGCTATGTTGGATTTCAAATGTAAACACTATATATTCACCATTTTAATGACAATCAACATGTAAAGAATTAACATAAAATTTAAAAATTAGTTTGAGTATTCTTTGGGAAGAAAAACAGTTCAGAAGAACATCTTAAAAATAGCAAAGTGTGGGGAGGAATTACATTATTATTATTATTATATACAAAGTTTTAAAATATATCCTAATTACTGAAAAAAACACTGATGTGAAATTTATGTAACTTTAGAAATAAAAGAATTATTTATTTAATAAGTATTAGTATAAGTGGCTATTTATAAGAAAATACCTATTAAGCTCCAATTTACACAGCAAATACATATAAATTTTATATGGAAAAATATCCACAGGGGAAAAGTACAATGAAAACATAAAATCAAAAGTCTAAGAGAATATTTGCAATACACATGAGAGATTAATCATTGTATTCAAATTATGTGAAAAACTTATAAATTATTAAATAAAAAAGAAAGAAAACTCCATTATCTAGTTTACTATAGATGAAGGGGCACTTAAGAGAAAAAGGAATACACGTTACAGGAAATCAAAGTGGCCTGTTAACAAATAATCTGTATGAAAAAGAAAATACAACAATAATGCAACCAAAATAATGATTCCATTTCCACCTGCTCATTAGATTGAAAATATTTAAATAAGGGATTCCAATTAAGTGATGGACAAGAGGCGAAGATACTGGTATTCTATTACATTATTTGTTACAGGCTGAATACCTACAAAATTACATAAAAATAACATGCCAATTTCAATTAAATGAAAATTCTACATATTCTATGAAGAAAATATTCTTCAGAGTTAATAGCACCAGAATGTACAGAGATTTTATAGAAAAATCACATTACAGCACTGTTGTAACTAAGACGTCTGTTCTTCAATAGTGGCAGATCAGATAATTACAGTAATATGGAATATTATACAGCAAGAAAAAAGTGAGTTTCATTTAAATATATAGTGACCTAAAAGTCTACTGTCATTAAAGTTCTATTAATACATTGCATTTATTTTAAAAAAAATTATAGTATAACTATTCCTGCTTTGATTTTTTTATATCTTTATTTGACAATACTCAAATAATGCTATAAAAATTCAATATTAATTTGAATGTGAATACTTTGATATATAATTATCTAGTGTCTAATTTGTATGAAAAAAAGGGTGTGTATTTCCTACTGAACTCAGTGTCCTCAAATAAAAGAATTTTTTGATATCTTTATTTCAAAATTCTCTAATAATGCTATAAAAATTCAATATTTATATATGTGAATATCTTGGAGATATAATAATCTAGTGTCTAATTTGTAGAAATAAAAGTATGTGCATATCCTACTGAACTCAGTGTCCTCAAACAAAAGAAACAGAATAAAAGAATTGAGTCATTTTGACGATAAAACTGAGAATAAGAAAGGAGGCTGCTTTCATTGAATAAGGTGTTTGGTTCCATGTGTAGTCTGTGTAGAGAACATCATAGAAGATACATTGCCCATTCTGTCTCTTCAATGATGGCCACGATCTGAAACAAAAATGCACCATTTTGTTACACACGAAAATTTATTTATGAACATAATATTACTTCCCATTTTTCTCTGGCAATATTGCACAATTCTCTACCTTTACTCATTACATTTTGATTTTGATAAACCCAGATCTGTCCCACAAGTCTGGGCCTTACTCTGCAGCTCTGGACTAATATCCATCCATAAACAGTGCATCTCCACATTAATATCTCACAGAACTTCCAATTTCAACAGGATCATTGTGGAACTGGTGGGAGTAGGGTGGGTACTGTGAAGAGTTTAAGACTGGGCTTGAACTGTATATCTGATATTTGGCAGCTATGTGAATTGGGCAATGTATTTAACTTTTTTGTTAGCTTTCTGACTTTCAAAATGTAGATGTCAATTGCTATGTCATAGAAGATTAAATTATATTTGTGTGGATGTTGGGGAATTTCCATGCCAGTTCTGCTTAAAACCGCAAAGCAGCTAAGTAGAGCACATAGGTAGAATATGCACCAGCTAGCTGAAACCACGAAACAGTTAAGCAGAGTTATAAGCCTGTCATGACTGTACTGCTTGTTGTAAACCTATCATAACTATACTGCTTGTTATAAGCCTATCATAACTGTACTGCATGTAAAAACTGCTATTAATTGGCTAACTTTTAATCATTTTACTAATTGGTTAACTTGTATGCTTGTGTATGTTATTGGATAAGACTAACCCCCCCAAAAAAGTATAAAACCTGACAAAAACCAGAATTTGGAGACTTGTCTCCTCTGGGCCCGCTGGCGTTAAGAGATTAAACAGTGACTCTCCAACTCTCCGCGTGCCGCTCGGTTATTCCCCTGGGACCGGTCACTGTAACACTTGCCGTAACATGGAAGGCAAACCTTGGATAAACCTGCTTTCAGAGGAGAGGAACTTCTCAGCCCTTAGCCACATGACAGTGCATCCTAGTTCTGTGACTAGGTGGGCTTGTGAAACTTATGCTGAGAGCAGCACATTGTTCTGCAAAACTATGTATTCCATTTCCATGAGATGATATACATTGTATTAAAAAGTACAGGGAAGAAAAGCTACAGATCTCATATTGTCTTTATAGAGTCCATCATGTTATGAGAATTTTTGCTTTTATCTGCTTGATGCTTTGTGTTACCTCTGAGAGAAGAACGAAAGATCTAACTGAAAGAGCTATGATCGATTAAAGGAAAGTTGTAATTGCATATGAGTAACTTTCAGTCTTCTCAGGCTTTACCAAGGAAGGTGAGCTCACCACCAGGGAGCAGCAATTGACTATGGGTGGATGTCTTTCTAGCACTCCTTATAATACACACGTGGGTAGTAGAGTTGGGGGACTGTGGGCACAGGGGATCTCTCATTCCATCTGGGCCTTGGCAACTATTCGAAAATTTACCATTATTTCATACTATCTTTGTTTAAAAGTAAAGGGACTTTGTTGAAAGGCTCTCTGATATCCCTATTCTGGAGTTTTGAACTTTTCACTTCTTTAAAAAAAAAATATTTCTTTCTATTTTCTTTCTATTTTTGGTAGAGACGGGGTCTCTTAAAAAATATTAATTTTGCAGGGCCTACTAAAAAAAAAAAAAAAACTCCCCACCTTGATGTGTGCTTAAATTTTGCCTTAGGACAGATAGATTTGTATATAACATGGTGCCAGGTGCAAAATAAATGCTCAGTAAATTACAGCTCTCATTGTATTCAGAAATGATCATGCCTCTCGAGATACATGTAACCCTATTGCTCACACTTACTTCAGTGAAAATATTACCATGCGGTCTTTCCCAAGTCAGAAGCCAGAAAAATTGTCTCGCTTTACAATCCTCTCCTTATCACCATTATCTTCCCACCAAGCCCTTCAATTTTACCTCTTGGTTGACACTTATTTTGAGTCTCCCCCTTTGCCTTTTCACCACAGCTGCCTTAATTGGAGCCTTCACTACCTTCCCCTGGATATTGCAATAACCCATCTCCAGTTTTGCACCATTCTGTTTCCTATACTGTTAACAAAACGAACCTCAAAAATTATTTAAATCTAATAAAATGCCAGTCCTCTCCAATCCTGTCTAGATTAAAGTTCTTCATTGAATCTCAAAAGCATTCAAAATATAGTATCATTTCCCCAATTTAATCCCCAAGATTCATTGTGTTTAGAATTTCTTTCACTTCACCAGCTATTCTACTACCGCTCATTAAAAGCAATTTTGACTACTTATAATTCCATAAATATATCATATTATTTCATGCCTTTGTGTTTTCTCATATATGTTTCATACTGCTTGAAACAACAGCAAAACATTATCCTATCATCCTGCCTGCTCAGTTTTAGCTAGCGTGAATTCACTCAAAATTAGTGGAGCATCTTTTCCCCCGAAAGGAGATATGAGGAAGGCACAAGTCTTTATCCTCATACGATTCACAGTTCATTCAAATTGGTTGAGTAGAAAACTCGAATTATTACTTTAGTTTTGATTTAGTGATTAAAATATTGTAATTTGTTTGAGGCTCTTCTGGTATATTATGGTTTTTAAGTACCAAAACATGAGCATTTTTGTGGGTATAACATCACTATTCTTTAATACCCCTCAGCAGCTTGTCCATGTGGAGTACCATCCCTGCATCTCTGACAGCCTCAACCCTCTCAGAATCCCTTTTCTTCTTGGCTTTTGGAGCTCATTATCCTACCTCCTGTCAGTTTTCTGTTCACATGTCCTTATCCCCACCCACCCTGATACAGGCAGAAAGGGCCCTCTGATGTCTGCTTTTGTCTCTGTGGGGAGATGATTCATTTCACTGTGGGCAGGACCATCCTTCCTGAACCAGAGAGGAGAAAAATCAAAATCGCAATTCCCAGGTGTGGTGGTCTTGGAAGCTCCATTCAAGGTCACTGAACAGAACAGAGGGTACCGAAAACAAAAACAAAAACAAAAACAGAAAACAAACAAACAAAAACCTGGAGTAGCTCCATCAGAGACCCTGGCATCAAGAATGACCTGATTGCAGAAAGGATCAAAATCAAAAGGAGCACCAGGACCAGGGAGCAGAAAACAATTTAGTTTATAATTCAAGTTTGTATATACTTACGACATAAGAATAAATGTTATCCTTTATGTTAACATACATAAATAAATTTATATATTTAAATACAAATGATGTTTTTCTTGATGTTTTTGTATATATTTATGTATTTTTTATCTAAAATTTATCAAATATTTAATAGCACCATTTAAAATATGTTCTTCATAATTTTTTAAAAACCTAGTATTATTACCTGAAATAAATCCTGAGTACTGTAATTCTGCATTGAAATTGCAATCATTAATTTAATCTGCTAGGTAATAGGGCACCAGGCATTAAAGTCAGCATGTGGCAGACTGTTGCAGCCAAATAAGGTCAGCAATGGAAATCCATGTATCAGTGGTACTCAGAAAATTTGGTATGTCAAATTCAAAAGAAGATATAGTTTTCTCATTCAGGAGTATGTTGTCGAGGCTTCAAGTAAGAGATTTAGCAGTGGGAAAAGAGAATAAACCTTTTTATGTTGGAAGGGATAATTGATTTGACTAGGAAGCAAACTGGTCAGAACTTGACCTTGCATTTTAGCTTAGGAAGAAGAGAAGATCTCAACATCACCTCTGATAAAAAAAAAAAAAAAAAAAAAAAAAAAAAAAAAAAAAAAAAAAAAAAAAAAAAAAAAAAAAAAAAAAAAAAAAAAAAAAAAAAAAAAAAAAAAAAAAAAAAAAAAAAAAAAAAAAAAAAAAAAAAAAAAAAAAAAAAAACACATAAAACAAAAAAACAAAAAAACAATAATGTTTGAGGAGCTTTAGCAGATTTCTTGGAAGAAGTTGTAAATTTCTCTGTTTGTCCTGCTGAATATTTTGTGCATTGAGAATCTAGAAATTGAAATACTTAAGCTAGTAAAAGATTCCAAAAAATTTAGGGGTGAAAGTTAACATGAAGAAAAATCTGAATTCTGACTGTATAAGGTGATAAGAGGCATTATGAGGGAGCCAAAGTAGCAGCCAGTCTTGTTTTAAAGCAGGTAAAATTATTATATGCAATGTCCATATAAGTATTGTATCTCTAACCTTTTTTGTTTTGGTAGGCGGAGGGAGACCAATCCCAAATAGCCTAGACGCATAAGGAAGAAAGACAGAGGTATTTATTTGAAATATGAGATTTTTGCTGCTAAATGTCAATCCATCCAAAGTAGGACCTTGCAGGCCCTGAAGGGTTAGCAGTCCTCCCAAAGCATCTTACAGCCAGAGAGTCTGGTACAGGGGGGAATAGAGCTCAATTTCTAATATGATTCAGTCTAAAGATAATTAGAAGGCTTAGTTCAGTCCCTAAAACCCTTCACATGAGAATTCAGGTGAGTTTGCAGAGCACTAATGGACTTTGCTTCATCATAAATTCCAGCTTGAACTTGCTTATTCTGAATTATTTCTGTATTCACCAAAGAGAAGTTAGTGTGAAATTTTACTGCTTGTTTTTTTTCTGTTTCAGGAACACTAAGCAACTGATGATCTAGTCAGCATTTCCTCCCCCAGTTAGACATATTGGGATCAGTCTCCACAGACGCATTGAGCAGCCACCAAATACTAATTTAGAAAAAGGTTTGAAAATGGGGTGAGCAAAAGAATAAAAAGAAACCCACTCAGATATTGATGGGTTAATTACTTTTTCACAGAGAGCTGAGGAATAACTAAGTTGAAATCTTATCCTTTTCTTGATTTTGTAAAATTTGGCATAATAGAAAATTTTACTTTATTTGACACCCCCTTACTTTTATAAGAAGAGATTCTGAGAAGTTAAGCCTAATGTCAAACAGGAGGCAGAAGCCAAATTATAAACCAGATTTCTTGACTCCTTTGTCAGATCACTTTGTTGAGCAGTATTCATTGGTAGCACAATATTCAACTCCATATGTCCCTTTTGATTTAACTAGACGCACATATACATTGTACTTGGGGGACACATATTTCCTTGAAGAGCCTCAGTTATTCTCATAACTAAAATGGGCATAAGAATATAGCCTGCCTTACTTATGGACCAGGATGCTTATGAAATTTAAATAAGATAAAATATATAAAGATACCCATAGTTGCTCTATGTTGTATTTGTTATAATCCTCAAGTTTTTACAAAATAATTTTTAACATTTAGGGAACAGATTAGGAAAGAGCTATGATTTAATTTCCTTTCTCAAAGAGTAACATAATAATCATCATGTGTTTGAATAGAGGAGAAAGGGAGAACAACTAAATTATGTTCTTCTTTATTAGAAAGTTACATCGATCCGAGAACTACAAGGAATTTGGGCAGAGATTCTCAAAGTATGGATCTCCAAGACACTTTCAGGAATTCATGAGATAAAAACAATTTTCATAATAATGATAAGCCATTGTTTGTTCTTTTCAGTTTATTCTCTGATGAGAATTTAGTATACTTCTCCAGAGACTACATGACATGTGATATCACAAGAGACTGAAAGAAGAAGCAGATTTGAGAATCCAGCAGTCTTCTATTAATGTAGGCATTAAAGAGATTTTTAGAAAGGTAAAGCATCCTTGGGATTTTCTACATATAGTGTCGTATCAGCAGCAAAGAGTGACAGTTTGACCTCTTCTGCCCCCATTTGGACACCCTTAAATCCCCTCTCTTGTCTGATTGCTCTGGCAAGGACTTCCAGCACTATGTTGAATAGAAGTGGAGATAGTGGGCAACCTTGTCTGGTTCTAGTTCTAAGCAGGAATGCTTTCAATTTTTCCCCATTCAATACAATATTGGCTGTGGGTTTATCATATATGGTTTTAATAATTTTAAGGTGTGTTCCATCTATACCTATTTTGTTAAGAGTTTTTATCGTGAAAGTGTGCTGGGTTTTATCAAAAGCTTTTTCTGCATCTATTGAGAGAGTCACATGGTGTTTGTTCTTGCTTTTATTTATGTGATGCATTGCATTTATAGACTTGCATATGTTGAACCATCCTTGCATCTCTGGGATAAAACCCACCTGGTCATGATGGATTATTTTTTTGATGTGCGGTTGGATTGGATTTGCTAAGATTTTGTCAAGGACTTTTGCATTTATATTCATGAGGGACATTGGTTTGTAGTTTTCTTTTTTGTTGTGTCTTTTCCTTGCTTTGGTATATAAGGTGATATTAGCTTCATAGAATGAGTTGGAGAGGATACCATCCTTCTCAATGTTGTGGAATAATTTCTGCAGTATAGGTGTGAGTTTTTCTTTGTAAGTTTGGTAAAATTCAGGTGTGAAACCATCTGGTCTAGACTTTTTTTTGTTGGAAGATTTTTAATTCCTGGTTCAATTTCTGTGCTTGATAGTGGTCTTTTCAGAAATTCTATTTCTTCCTGATTGAGTCTAGGGAAGTTGTGTGTTGGAATCAATAAATGAATTCGGTAAAGTCTCAGGATACAAAATCAATGCACACAAATTGGTGGCATTCATATATGTCAATAACAGTCAAGCTGAAAATCAAATAAAAAACACAACACCTTTCACAATAGCATCAAAGAAAATTAATTATTTAGGAATATATTTAACAAAGGAGGTGAGACACATATATAGGGAGAACTATGACACACTGAGAAAAGAAATTGTAGGAAATGTAAGCAGATGGAAAACCCTACCATGCTCACGGATTGGCAGAATTAATATCACTAAAATGTCCATACTACCTACAGTGAGCTACAGAATTAATGCAATCCCTATCAAAATACCATCATCATTCTTTACGGATCTAGAAAAAATAATTCTGTGCTTCATATAGAACAAGAGAGGGCCTTGTGTAGCCAAAAAAGCCTTAAGCAAAAGAGCAAATTGGGAGGCATCAGTTTATCAGACTACAAGGCTATAGTAACCAAAACAGCATGGTACCAGCACAAGAACAGAGATGTAGACATTTGGAACAAGACTGAGAACCCAGATATAAAACTGTCCTCATATTGTCATCTAATTTTTGACAAAACAGACAAAAATATACATTGGGGAAAAGAATCCATATTCAATTTATGGTACTGGGAAAACTGGATAACCACATGCAGAAGTTTAAACTGGATCCCCACCTCTCACCTCTCACAAAAATCAAGTCACAATGGATAGCAGACTTAAACCTAAGGCATAAAACCATAAGAATTCTAGAAGAAAATGTTGAGAAAACTCTTACAGATATAAGCCTAGGCAAAGAATTTATGAAGAAGACCCCCAAAACAATCACAGCAGCAACAAAAATAAATACATGGGACCTGATCAAATTAAAGAGCTTCTGTACAGCCAAGGAAACTATCTTTAGAGCAAATGGACAACCTACAGAATGGGAGAAAATATTTACATGCTATACATCTGATAAAGGGCTGATAACAAGAATTTATGTAGAACTTAAGAAAATTAATAGGGAAAAAAAATCAAACAGCCCCATGAAAAAGTGGGCAAAGGACTTGAATGAAAACTTTTCAAAAGGAGACAGATTAGTGGCCAGCAAACACATAAAAATGTGCTCAATATTTCTAATCATTAGGGAAATGCAAGTCAAAACTGCAAGGAGATATCACCTAACTCCAGTGAGAATAGCCTTTATCAAAAAGGTCCCAAAACAATACATGTTGGTGTGAATGTGGAGAGATAGGAACACTCTTACACTGCTGGTGGGACTGCAAATTAGTACAACCCCTGTGGAAAGTAATTTGGAGATATCTCACAAAGCTAAAAATAGAAATACCATTTGATCCAGCAATCCCACTACTAGGCATCTACCCAAAGGAAGAAGAGACATTCTATAATAAAGACATCTACACTCGAATATTTATAGCAGCACAATTCACAATTGCAAAGATGTGGAAACAACTCAAGTGTCCATCAATACATGAGTGGATTAATAAAAATATGGTATATGTATACTACGGAATACTACTCAATTACAAAAAACAGTGGTGAACTAGCACCTCTTATATTATCCTGGATAGAGCTTTAGTCCATCTTTTGAAGTGAGGTATCACAAGAATGGAAAAACAAGCACCACATGTACTTGCCATCAAATTGGTACTAACCGATCAACACTAAGGTGCTCACATGGAAGTAGTATTCATTGGGTGCTGGTCAGGTGGGAGGGGGTGGTGGGAGTGGGTAAACTCACAACTAATGGATGGGGATCACACTGTATGGGGAAGAGCACGCTTGCAGCCCTGGCTTGGGTGAGGCAAAGGCATTATATGTAACCAAAATGTTTGTACCCTCATAATATTCTGACATAAAAAAAAAGAAAGGTAAAGCGATGTCTCTCTTTTCAAATTATTATGGGGTATTGGAAATAGCTATTCTTAAAAAAAAAAGGATTTTATTTATATTAACATGTGATGGACTTATTGTTATTTTAAACTACATTGAAAAACAACTTTACAATTTGATTTAATTTGAGATATAGTAGACTTCTGCATATATATAATCGATGTAAATGAAAGTTCTTAGGGGTTGTTACTAATTTTCACAGGGTGCAAGAGTAATGAGGTCAAAATGATTGAGAACCACTGATTTGGAGGTTAGCAGAGGACCCATTCTGAAGATGCACTGATAATGACTAATAATATTAATAAAGTATTTATAACATTTGAGACTTTACAAAGTGCTTTTCATCTCACTTAATGACTTGAATCCATGGTTCTTACATTAGTAGAGAGTGATCTTTCCTATCACTTTCCTTTCTAATCCTCCCATGGCCTCAGTTCTCAACTGTGTACTATGTTGAAGGCTTGACAAAGGCCGTTTCCCTTGTTAATTTACCAACATCAGAAGGGTGCAGTAGCAAAGTCCAATACCAAAAATAAGAATCAAGAGAAATGTGGAGAATCAGTCTTTATTTCAGGTTCAATTACCTTTTGTGAGCCATAGTAGCCTCCTTCTAGGTGAGATCTGGAGAGTTCTACTGTTCTAGTCGGGTTTTCTACCTCTTCCTCCATAGGAACTACAGACTCTTCTTTTTCTTTCTTGAGACCATTCAGAGGGTTCTCCTGACAGACTTTCCAAGGTCCTCATCTCTCTGAGGAGTCCATTTCTTTTCTTTCATTCCATGATTTCCAGGTTTTTTAAATTACTTTGCAGTAAGCTACATCCCTACTTCCTGTCTAACCTGTTCTTTTGAGTTGTCAATATTTCTATTCTACCCCATACCTTGAGTTTCATGTTATTTAATTTTATTTTTGCTGGTTGGCGATGTGGGGAGTTTTACATTTATGTGAAGGAGGAAAAGGGTAAGAAGGAAAGAAAAAAATCTTGCTTTGCTTTATCACAGTATGTACTCAGACCCCAAAGGAGAGAAATGAGCATGCGCCATGTGGAAGGAGTAGGGAAAAAATGTCACTCAAGAAAAGTAAGTTCAGATGTGGAAGACCAGGTGTAAACCTAGGTGTGCTTCTTATCTTTATTACCCAGCTAAACTTAAACTCTATACTCAGATTAAAAGTTATTATATTTGAAATGATATTTCTTAGAAAACTAGAAAGTCTATAGAAACAATTCTGGGAGAAGTTTGAACTGATCTTTTAACAAGAGGGCATACTGCTTACAAAATTATTAACTAACTGTAGGGCATTCAGATTGATGATAAATGGAAAAGAAGACTGAAGCCTGAAAAGATTAAGAAAGAAAAGGAAGAAGGTGGAAAGAAAAAGAAAAAGAAAACAACAACAGCATACATTTGTCATACATTTGTGAGGGTCATTACAAGTGGCTAAAATCTTGGGAAAAGAAAAAAAAATACTTGTGCACAGGGAAGAGGCTAGAAAGAAATACGGGAAAAAAATAAGAATTTTTCTGGTAAGCTGGTGGGATAATGGTTTACTTTTCTATTCTTTAAACATTTTCATTGATTTTTAGTTGTTACATTGTTTTTTTAAATAGCGTTTTAGAACTGGTCCCTGGGAACAAAAGATTAAATAAATGATTAATTTGCCAGGCTCTGAAACAGGATTTTAACAGTACTAGCAACCTTGAGTAAGAAAATAGCTAGCATTTAAATAAACAATTAGGTTGCAGATTGAAGTGTCAGCACAGGCACTAATTAGTCTGCTGATGTCACTTCTCATAGACTTTTGAAATAGATACCAATCAGTATGTTCCTTTATATTCTAAAGAAAAAAGTTGTCATTTCTTGTTCTCCAGTTCAAAAACATTTCCCCTGAGAACTGGCCAGTCCAGCCAAACCTTATCCCTCCCTGGTTGCCTGGAAATGCCAGCAATTACTTTTGCACTTGTGGTTAAACAAAACAAAACAGAACAAAAACAGAATAAACAATTTATCTAAACAGACTATTTTAAAAGTTCCCAGTTATGACAGACAAATGGTTTTCAGTTTTCTCTTGTGTGTATGGAAAATTTTGTTTTATTAACTTGTTATTTTGAGTAACAACAAGAAGTTATAAATGCAAAAAGAATATAATGGGCTGTGGTAGGAAAACACACAGTTTTCCATTGGAGAGGAACGTAGAAAAGTGTAGCCATATACCTTGGGCATCTCTGGAAGGGCAGAGACAGTAAACCCCCACAATGAATTATGAAGAAGAGACGGCTGGAACGAAGCACATGTAACAAAAGAAGAATGAAATAAAACCAAATACTGTGTTTGCACAGAAGAGAAAGGGAGCCCTCTGCCCCTAAATTTTGGCCTATTCCTTGCCTTACTCTTTTAATATTCAGCAAACAATGGCAGGTTTCTTGATCTTCAAAAGATAAGCAGTTAGACTTTGGGTTAGAATGTGATGAAGTGGGAAGAATCTTTCTGACCTGTCACTGTCCTATGTCTGCATTTATTTCATGATACTCTATATGATCATTGTTTATATGCACAGCTTGTCTTCATCAGCATTACTGCACTCTTTGAGGTAGAAATTCAAGATCTGTTCACCCATATGTGGCTATCAAAACATCACACATAACCCATAAATATAAGCAACTAATATGTACCCATATAATTAAAAATAAAAAAAACTTTTAAAAAGCAAATGAAGGGAAGTCTTCTAGTTTTTGTGTTGATATGTAAAGAGCTTTGAAGTTATCACTACTTTCTTATAATAAGAAAAAAAACTGAAAAAATTAAAAATCAACAACTCTTCTTAGATCTATCAGAGAAATGAGGTTACAAGACAAATCAAAACCCTGAAAACTAGAGAGACAGGTATATATAGAGGATTGCCGCTTACTCGGAGCAGAATCCACTGGTGCTAATAATTGGTAGGAACACATAAACTGAAATTGACAAATCGCTGAAGGCTGAAGAGTGTTAAAGACGTGTAGGCCCAGTCAGAACTTTTACTCTTTCATGGAAGGAATTGGAACATAAGGCCTAGAATAGCAAACACAATATTAGAAAGAGAATAAAGTCAGAGGACTGACACTGCCTGATTTTAAGACTTACTGTAAATCTATAGTACTAAAGAGGAGTGTTATATTGGTGAAAGAATAGGCAAACAAAGCAAGGAAACAAACAAGAGAACACATAAATAGATTCACAAGCTACATTTAACTAATCTTTGACAAAGAAGAAAAACAATTCAGTGTAGAAAAGATAATGTTTTCAACAAATATTGCTGGAACAACTGGATGGTCATATGCAAAAAAAAAAATGAGGGTAGAATAAAACTTACACTTTTCACAAAAACTGACTCAAAATGGATCACAGACCTAAATGTAACACACAAAACCATAAAATATCTAAAACAGAATGTAGAAGAAATCTAGGTGACCTTGGGTTCAGAGATGAGTTTTTAGATAAAACATCAAAGCCTGTTTCACGGGAAAGAAAAAAAAAAGATCGACTGGCCTTTATTAAAATCAAAGGTTTCTGCTTTGTGAAAAATGTTTATAAGAAAATGAAAAGCCACAAACTGAGAGAAAACATTTTTAAAGCACATATATGACAAGGGACTTGTATCAACATACAAAAAAAATCTCTTAAGAGTCAACAGTAAGAAAATAAACAGATGCATCAAAAAAGGAAAACTACAGACCAATTTCCCTTATGAATATAGATGCAAAAATTCTCAGCAAGATTCTAGCTAACCGAATCCAGGTGCTTATTAAGAAAATAATCCACCATGACCAAGTGGGCTTCATTCCAGAGATGCAGGGATGGTTCAACATACGCAAATCTATAAATGCAATTCACCGCATAAACAGAAG
>RJWJ010004977.1:60725-71588 GCA_004363605.1 Indri indri | reverse complement strand
GAGAAATGGCTGTTCTTCAGTTATAAACATTAAAGGAAGCATTTTCTAGGCTAGGCTTCTATATTGTTATAAATCAGTCCCTACTTCCATTTTTAGCTCTTACCCTAAGGAAAAAAATAAACTATCTTCTACCTTAAAAAACACCAGCCTTGAAACCACAACAATTCTTTCAAGCTAGATCACAACTTCTCATTGTGACGCTGCACCTCAGGCCGTTCCTGCACTGTCTTGTGACCAACTGCCATCAATAAAGTCAAGAAAACAGGGCAGAAGATTTTTACTGTGGTTGTTTTGTTTTTTAAAAGGAAAAGCAGAAGGCAGATAACTTTGACAATCAGAAAAAAACCTTTTGCATATAAAATGGCATGTGTATGTGCATTTTTTTCTATCACAAAAACACCGAAATCACTTTTCTTTTAATGGATAAAAACTGATTGATTTTGAGAGGATGGCATATGTCTTCAAGGATCAGTTAAGTGAATTTTATTAGGGCCTAAACAGGTGATAAGAAATTAATGTTTGCCTTCTTGGGACTAGCTGTGCCAGCCTCATCCTGAGAAGGAAATATGATGTAACTCACAGAGCACAGACAGTCAAGACAAGTTCTTCAGCCAGCTGGACCCTGAGTTTCACACACCCCAGTAACACCTCGGACAGTGCAACCATATCCTATCTAATACTAATGCAACCTTACATTTAAGTGGCTCCCGGGCCCAGTCATTTCCTCTTTGAAATGGCAGTTGACTCACCATATCTTGGGCAAAAATGGTTTTGAGAGAAAACCAAAAAGTTAAGGCATATGCTAGCTCAACAATGAATGTTCTTCTCCAACATAGAAATGTCCTATCAATACAGTTAGCACCAAACTACTCCCCAACACCCGACTCCCAGTAAAGATGTAGAAATATTGACAAAGAAAGGTTGGCTTATTACCTTTCACTAAAACAGGAACAGCTAAAAGTGACTATCCAGGTTTTCGATTGGTTTGTTTCCTCCTCTAAGATTAAGGAAACTAAAGAGACTTTGAAGTGCTATCAGTTGAACAGTGGGTTAGGTGGGTCAGAGGTTCAGCTCAGAAAATATTAATATCAGCTGAAAAGTAATAATTAAATAATTTCTGGTTTAAAACATCATTTCCTAAATGAGGAGTAATATTATGAGGATGGTGACTTTTTTCCTCTAATTAGACTCAGAGAAAACAAGTCGATAGAACAAGAGTGGTTCACATGAGGATAAGAAAGTCTTTCTTAATAAGGAGAGAGCGGCAAATGGTTGGGAAAAAATTTCTCTTGGAATCTTGAAAAATAGACTTTTTTTTTGGTTGGAATGGGTCTAGTAGGAGTTTTGATTAGGTCAATTTGAAAAAAGTCTCTTTTTTAAAGAATCTTTCAGCCCCATAACTCTTTTTGAAAATTAATCTTTTTGTTTGGGATAATTATACTCGCACATAGTTGTGAGAAATAATGTGGAGAGGTATCATCCTTAACCAGTGTCTCCCAATGGTGACATCTTGCAAAACTAGTATAATATCTTAACAAGGATCCTGATGTTGATACAATAAAGATACAAAACAGAAAAAGGGTATATAATGTAGACCACATTTATAACATTCTAGAAAAGTGCACATTATTTGGATACAGACATAAAAGAAATCAGTAGTTGCCTGAGTATGGGAGTGAGGATCAAAGAAGACCTGTTTACCAAAGGAAAAAAAAAAGACACAAAACATTGCCACCACAAGAGAATCTCTCCTGTTGCACTTTTATAATCGTATTCACCACCTCCTCCTTTCTGTTTCTGACCTATGACAACTAATTTGTTCTCCATTTCTAAAGCTTTATGATTCCAAAGTGTTTTATGAATTGTATGACATAGGATGTGACCTTTTGATATTGGTTTTTATTTATTTTTTCACCCAGCATAATTCCCTGGAGATTCATTGAAGCTAATGTGTGTATAGTTTATTCCTTTTTATTGTTGCCTAGTATTCTATGGCATGGATGTGCTACAGTTTATTTAACTCTTCACTCGTTGAAGGACATCTGCAGTAAATACAGTTCTTGGCTACTGTGAGAAAAAAACTATTATGAACATTCAGCTACAGGTTTTTATATGAAAAGAAGTTTTCACTTTTCTGGGATGAATGCCCTGGAGTGCAATTGTTGAGTTATTAATATATGGTAGTTGTACCTTTAGTTTTATAGAAAACTGCCAACTCGTCCAGGCTACCATACCATTTTACATTCCCACCAGCCACGTATGAATAATGCTTCTCTGCACTTGTACACACCAGCAGTTTCTACTGTCACTATTTTTCATTTTAGCCATTCCAATAGGTGTATATGGATATCTCATTGGGATTCTATTTTGCATTTCCCTAATGGCTAATGAGATTGACCATACTTTCAGCGTATGTGAATATCATGTGTCTATCCTCTTTGTTCATGTCTTCTGCCCACTTTCTACTGAATTTTTTTTTTTAATGTTGAGTTTTCAGAGTTTTCAGAGTTCTTTATATATTCTAGTTACTAATCCTCTGTTGGGTATGTAGTTTGAAAATATTTTCTCTCAGTAGGTAGCTTGTGTTTTCATCCCCTTTACGGACCTTTTATTTTCTAATTTTGTTGGGATTCGAATGATTAATTTTTCCTTTTATGGTTTAAGTCTATGAACTCTTTGTCTAGCCCTAGATCCTGAAAATTTGCTCTTATTTTTCCTAAAAGTTTTATAGTTTAACATCTTACATTTAATTCCATGATTCATTTTGAGTTAATTTTTGTACAAAGTGTGAGGCTCAAGTTAAGTTTCTTTTATTTATTTATTTTTTATTTTTGCCTACAGGTGTCTAATTGTTCCAGTACCATTTATTGAAAAGATTATTTTTCCTCCATTGAATTACTTTTGTAATTTTGTAAACCCATAACTCTTAACATCAAAGAAGACACAAATTTAGCTATATTTTCTTAAACCTAAGAAAAACAGTAGTTTATGTTTAGAGAGTATTAATTCTGTGCCAAGGTACTATTCTTAGTTTTTATTCCTATTCACCCATTTAATTGGCTCAATAACTCATTATTCATTTAATTGTCTTAATAACTCCTTGAGGTCGGTATTATTGTTTCCATTTCACAGATGAAAAAAACTAAAATCTTTCAGGTTAAATGATTTGCTGAAAGTCACAAAGAAAGTAAGCTAGGAAGCCAGGATTTGAACTCAGACAACATGCCCTAGAGACTGTACTGTTAATCTTTGTGAGAACTGCATTATTTATAATGTGCCAGATATTTATCAAAATATTGAACATTTAAAAATTTTCTTCACTGTTATCCCAAAGTATTTCAACCAGTGTAGTGATAAAATACTCTCTCCTCACATCCCTTTTCTTAGGTTTAGTCTATTTGATGTTTTATTCATATCAAAATGCTCATGTCCATGAAGATACAATTTAAGGGTCAAAAAGTATCAATTTTTTTTCCAAATTTGGAATGGAATCTGTTTCACAAGCTGAAGCCCTCTGTGTTGACACCTTGACAAAATTTTTGTTATCTGCAAACCGACTGTTTTTCATAGGGTCTAAAAAACCATATGAATCCACTCAGAAATCCCAGCGCTATTGTTGTTAGCTGCTAACAGAGCTTGGGATTGTTTATTCAAATCAACTACTTTTTTTTTTTCTTTTTTTACATTTGTCCTTTCAATTTTGTTTCCTGGCTTCTTAGAATAAACACTGCAAGTATTCATGAAAAATGAAGGCAGTGTGGAAAGGAAACAATGCTAACAGTGCTGTCAGAGAAAAATAGAAGAAAAATGGCAATGCAAAATTCCCAACATGGTAAATATTTTGTTTCACATGCAGGAAGAAAAATGGGATTTTAAAATGTAAACAACTATGGATTATTCAAAAATTCCTGCACAGTAAAAAAGAAAAAAAAATTCTCATTTCAGTGTAAAGGCATTTTGGAATCTTTATTTACAAAAGCATTTTTGAAGTTGCAAAATCTGACATTGATGAAAGATGAGTCAGAAGTGCCTGCTAAAATGCAAAATCAAACTGACTTGGGTTACAGGAAAGCTGCTGCACTGAGTTTGAAGAATGCCTCATTATTCTGTTTATCTGCCCATGAAGTAACTTGTCATGTTTTCCTCTTAAGTGAAAACACTGTCCTAAAAATGGTGCTTGTGGTATTTTGCCTTATTGAGAACAAGAAAATGAGATAAAATCTAGTTAGAATGTTTTGAAGCCCCAATGTGAAAACTGCTTGCTATGATCCTAAAGTTCTAAGATATTTTAAAATTGTCACCCTGATTTTCGAATACATCTCTAGATTTTCAAACCCTCTGAAATGTTTTTGTCATTGATGTTGGAAAAATTGTGCATGTTATACATCCAGGAGATTGGTTAAAAATTGCTGGGTACTGTGTTTACAATTAATGAAGCTGCCACCAGTTAGAGGTTATGGGGTTTATGGAATATAAACCACAGAATTAGGTTTTTATTAAGTCATAGATAAGCTATATAAAATATAGCACTTTGGAATCTTGAGTATACTCCTGCCCCTCCCTTTCCATTTCCCCTCTCCTCAACACTCTTGGTCTTTCTTCCATTCTGCTTCGCTCCCTGTCTCACATCCCATATGTGGAGAATGTATACCACGTATTACAATAGTTTATTAAGTATGAAATGCCCTATTTTTTTAAGTATTAAGTTTGACAGTTAATGTCTCTGACATTTCACTTTGACACTTCTTGGTTTATTTGTATTGTGAAGGTGCATTCTCAGTCTTTCAAATACTTGATTTCTGTCTTATGATTATCTTTCAAATTTTTTTAGAGCAATTTTTGTGAAACCATGGATAAATCAAAAATTTATGTTTTTTTAAAATATGAGTTCCATCATGGAACAAATGCAGAGTAGACAGCTCAAGATATCAAGGAAGTGTTTGGAAAGGATGTGGCTAATAAATGCACAGTAGGTCCATGGTTTGAGAAGTTCCACTCTGGTGATTTTAATCTTGAAAATGAGCCACGTGGACAACCTAGGACCAAGGTGAAAGCTGAGCTGAAAGCTGTAGTGGAAGCAAATCCATCTTAACCTATGCAAGAATTAGCAGCAAGGTTTGACCTTACTATTCCAATAATACTGGACCATTTGAAACAAATCAGCAAGGTAGAGAAGCTGGATAGATGGCTTCTGCATGAATTAAACAAGCATCAGAAGAGAAATCGTCTCCAACTTTGCCTTCCTTTGCTGTCATGACATAAAGTTGAACCATTTCTGTACTGTATTGTTACACGTAATGAAAAATGGATTCTTTTTGACAACCACAAATGTTTGGCACAATGGTTGGATAAAGACGAAGTGCTGAAACACAGTCCAAAAGTGAATATTCATCAAAAAAAGCTAATGGTGTCTGTTTGGTGGTCCAGTGCTAGTATTATCCACTACAGCTTCATGAAACCTGATTAATCGGTTCCAGTAGATGTCTACTGCAACCAACTAATTGGATGAAATGATGAGGATGCTTGCGATTAAGCAGCCAAGGTAGGTCAATACAGATAGGCCAATCCTCTTGCAATATAATGCTAGACCACATGTCGCACAAACAATGCTGCTCAAACTACAGAAGCTGGACTCGGAAACTCTCTGTCATCCACCGTATTCAGCAGACTTTGCACCAACTGTCTAGTACTTCTTCCAGGCCTTGGACCATTTCTTGCAAGAAAAAATATTCAATTCTCAAAAAGCTGTGGAAAACACCTTTTGCGATTTCATTGCCACTTGCTTTCCAGGCTTCTTTGCTGCTGATGTAAAACAAGCTACTGTTAAGATGGCAAAACTGTGTCAGTAGTTAAGGCACATACTTTGATTAATTGTACTGCTTCTTGTTTGAGATATAATAAATTACACTTTTGATTTGAAATAGCACATTTCATATTTAATGACCTGAATACTAAGTTATATTCTAGATTTATCTGTATTTATATGCGAGGGAAATTCTAACTACAAATTCATCTGGTGTAAGGATCCTTGGTAAGACAGGCAGGCAGAGTGAACACTGAGTTTATGTACTCTTTATAGGATTCCCAGAACTTTAAAGACAGCAAAATCAAAGCTGTTCTTGTTGGTATAGGCTATATGAAATTTGGGACATTAGGAAAAAGGCCAGCTTTCAAAAAATTAATTTTTTCTCAATTTTCCTTTTCTTCAGATAGAGATGTGCAGTGTCACAGCAAGACATGTAACTGTGTAGGTCATTTGTGTTTTGAGTTTCATTATGAAAATCAAAAAGGGCAAAACTAAAGTAGAGTATAGTACATGAAATAATCAGATCTCTGAGAGACTCAGTGGTGAGACAACTTCAAGATAAAAAGGAAATTGGATATTTTGCCTTTTTTCCCTGCAATCATGTACAATTATGACCTTCTAAATAGCCTACTTGCTTTGATGCTTTCTTTGGTGAAATCAGTTCTTTACAAGATCCCTTGAGAGATCTTTTAAAACCAGATCATGTCAGTCAAAACCCATTAATGGCTTTCCATCTCACTCAGAATAAAATCCAAACTCCTTTCAGTGGCCTTACACGGTCCTGTACAGTCTGACCCCCTAATAACTTCTCTGAGCTCATGTCCCTTTGCTCTCCTTTTCTCTTCTCACATCTTCAACTGTTTTCATCTGTCTGCCTGGACTGATTTTCCCCAGGTTTCCCCATAGATGTTCCCTCATCTCCTTCCCATCCTCGGTCGACTCTCCCTTTCTCAGGGAGACCTGCCTTGGCTGCTTTACACAACCACCCTCTACCCCGTCTCCTGCCATTTCTCATCTTCCTTGGCTTTATTTTTCTGCTTAGCATTTTTTAAATTGTAATGCTAAATATCTTAAATATTTATTGTATTTTTTGTTTGATTATTGTTTTGTTTTGCCTTTTCTATTTCCTACTAAAATATAAATTTAAGAAGTGTAGGAATTTTTAGCTTTTCATTATAGCAAAGTAATGTATGTCAAACACATAAAACAGGTCCTGGCCTATAGTATGGTCCTGGTAGATATTTGGTGATGAACCTTAATAGATAAACAAGTCATGTTTCAAAGAATCTGTAAGAAAATCTAACATTTCTCACTTGACATTTATAAAGAACTATGAAGTAAGGGAAGCAGAATTGACAAGGTCACTGGTTGGGTATCTACAATTAAAATTTTTAAAAAGGTTATTCATTTAGTTTCTTAGTTTGGGGTGTAATTATGAGAGAGGTCTACAGGTCTACCTGAATTACTCAGTCAACTAATTGAAATCTCTATTTCAATTTTGCTGCAGGGGACAATCCAGTTATAGTGTCTCAGCCCACAGAGCAGTGCCAGCATTGATTCAATAAAACAGAATTTGGCTTAGAGAGAGATTTGCCCCACCCAAGCTGCATGAGAAAATCTAACTAAACAGCTTTGAAGTTGTTTAGACTTGGATTTGATTCCCACCTCTGCCAGTAATTATGTGTGCGAACTTGGCTAAATTGCTGACCCTTTCTTAATTTCAACTTTGTCTTTTTTAATAAATCAGAATACTATATGTGTTGTAGTAATTTGCTGTGGTTACTATAACAAATTACCACGAACTTGGTGCATTAAAAAACAAACAAATTTATTCTATCTCAGTTCTGGACATCAGAAGTCCAAAGTCAATAGCATTGAGCTGACTCACCTGGTGATACCCTCCAGAGTATCTGTAGTAGGATTATTTCTTGACTCTTCCAGCTTTGTGTGTCTGCTGGCATTCCTTGGCTTGTGGTCAGATCCCTCTAAACTCTGCCTTCATCTTTACATTGCCTTCTGTTCTTCTATCTGTGAAATCTCTCTGTCTTCCTCCTATAAACACATTTGTGACAAAGACATTTATAATCCACCCAAATAATTCAGAATTATCTAATCATCTTAAGATCCTTAACTAAATCACATTTACAAGGACCCTTTTCCCAAATAAAGTGACATTTACAGATTCCAGGGATTAGGATATGAATATGATTGAGGGGGGCATTTTTTTAGGCTATCACAGGCGTCCTCTCGGGATTGGTATTACAATGCCTGGTATATTTTATGAATCCAATAGCCTTCCCTTTCCTTTTCCTTTCTCCTTTTTCCTTCTAAATCTCTACATCCCTCCTCAGTAGCACCACCTGTCACCCCACAAGCTAGATAAAACTATGAGACAGGCTATGCCTGTCCTTAGCTTCCCTGCTGCCTTTCAGTCTTTGCCTCCAAGAACTAGTCAAAAACATTGATTTAGGGCTTACTAGGTGCAATGCCCTAGATTCTGGGAAATTGATAAGAAAGGAAATCTTTCCTATCAACAAGTAGCTTACATTCTGGTGTAGAAGATGGATAGCTAACCAATTGTAATATAAAAATAAGAGTATACGATTTACACATACACATCTGTAATGTACAGTAGTTAATAAATTAGTAATTGTTATTGGGAGGTAGGAGCTAGTGAAAATATCTTGGAGCCAATGAAATTTGAACTGAACCTTGAAGATAAAAATATCAATGAGTTAATGATGTTGGAAGAAATTCCCAGGCAGGAGAAAGGCACAGAAGAGGGCTCTCTCTGAATTCTCTGGAAAACCAGCACCTTGTTGCCTTCCTCTGGCTGCCCCAAACGCTGCCTCTGTGCAGCCCACCCAAACTGGCTCTCTCCTCAGTGCTTCATGTGGCAAAATATCCTCTTCTCTCAATCTCCGACCTTGGTGCTGAAAGGAAAATAACATGACTAATCTAACTCACTATATGATATGTGTGGCTGGTAGCTCCTAAAATATCCTAGAACAAAAAGACTTTCTTAACATGAATAAATTTCTATTGGGATTTTATGCCATGTGTAAAATTATATGTGGGAAGAGTATGTTCCTAAATCACATGTATTAAGGAACATTACTCTAAACTAAGAAACTGATAAGCATAGGAAATATTTTTTCAAGTGGTAAAAATGCCTAACTAAGCAGCAAAGATTCCGAGAAATGGAAGACCACTTCATTATTTTTTATTTTCTGTGATGCCAATGTTGTTAAGAGAAAAGGATTCTGTCTCCCAATCTTATCCGCACCCCACCCCCAAAGAAAGGAAAGAAAAAAACCTTATTTTTAATTTTCCCTTCACATTTTCTAAGAGGCAACTTGGGAAGCAATGGACAGAAACAAATCACACAACCCTCCCCCTTTTTTCAGCTAATTCAGAATGAATTGGATTTACACAAGCAACAGTGCTTAAGCAGAACCGTTCCTATGGTTACACGGAAGGCTTTCTAAATGTGGCACAAGATGCAGGCAGCCAAAATGACTTGACTGTTTATGTTAAATATGAAGTCTATTCCCTATTGAAATTTAATGATCTACTAGCTGCATTTTAGCAGCTTGCACCCTGATAAAATTAACATTTCGAATACATTTGGAGAGATAAATTGCTTTAGCAATTGGCGAGTATTCACTCATATTTATTTGATCACATCAGTGATTCAGATGAAAGCATTTCTCCCTGTACTATTAGAAATTGGGTTGCAAATTATCCTCATCTCTGGGCCTGCAAGTCCCCAAACACATTCTATTATCTTTTTGCGGGTTAGCTGGTGCCAGATGTTAGACCTAACACTTCGTGAGAGAGCTCAGAAAAATATTTTTTTTCTTTTATAGCAACGAGGCAGAACCAACACTCCTTTTGTGGCATGTCTCAAGCCATCCAGTGGTTCTCAAATGTCCAACAAGGTGAACAGTTCAGACAGGGTGAAGTCTGTTCTTCTACCTCCCGCTACTTCTTGTCCTGAATGAGAAAGACAATCTGTGTGTTTCGAAAAGCTGGCAGGAAATTGGAGCTAAGAAAGATATATTCACTGCATATTTTAGCTGACACCATTCAAATTTGCTACATAAGGGCGTTCCTTGATGTCTGTTAGTAGGAACCTCCCATTCAGCAAAAACACAAAATGAAAACAGGCTGCTGGGTGCCACTTTCATGTATTTATTCATGTATTTAGTTCAATTCAACTAATATTTATTGCCTTTCTTATATAGTCTAAGCATGATGTAAAGGATTATATAGAAACGAAATACATATTTGTTGAACAAAAACAGCCCTTGGACAAGCAGAAAAGATGGGCAATAAATACTGTTATGCTAGGCCTTTTTTTTCCTCAGTAGCTGACTATGTATAGCTCCATACCATTTCTCCATCTTCCACTAATGCAATCTCACCAAACACAGAAACTCTACTAACGATTTTAGTTGTCAGGGAAGAATGACTGCACACATATCACTTGGACTATTTCCACAACTCATGTCCCCTAGATCTCTCCTCTGCGAGATCACCCACTGCCGAGTTTTTTCTCCTTCCCTCTTCTCTATAGAGACCCAATTTATTGGTTTCTGTCTCTTTCCTCCAGGATCCCCCTGCCCAGATAGACGCAGGCTCAGAAATGGTGTCTGCTCTTCTACTATCCAACACCCAAGCCTTCATTTTCTACAACCCAGAAGTATGAGCCTTGGGGTCTTGGTAGATAAATTCTATGAAATTCAACTGCAGCACATTTAAATTCTTGAAATACAAATTTGTCAAAACTTTTCCAGCCTTTTCTCATTATAGGCAAAGTATTTCATTCTAAATAGCAAACTAGACAAGTTGGACATTTAATAATGCTTTAATTATAATTTATCCCTTGAAATGAATGTACTTACTTCCAACACTTGAGAATTTCAGTCTGTTTGAGGAAATTTATTTTGAATTGGCAAGTGGATATACATTCATTAAATATGGATTCCCTTGTCATGTTAATTCCCAAATTTAAGTTACCTCTTAGTGTTCTAATTAGTCATTATGAAAAGATT